>JAJOZX010000202.1:0-277500 GCA_023014485.1 Bathynomus jamesi | reverse complement strand
ATATGAATTAAAAATCGATTTTCAATTTCGCTTATTTTTCTCGAGCAAAACTTGCTTGCCCTCCACCCCGGACAAAATCAGGCCCTTACGCATATATATATATATATATATATATATATATATATATATATATATATATATATAAAGAAATGAAATTAAGTGCATATATAACTATTAAAATAGGTAAAACGTACTTTGAATGTAAAAGTATTTTATGTAAGATAAACGTCAAATGTAAAAGTGATCTTATTCCCAGAGTTAAAATGTTTCTAATTCCATTTTTAATGTTTCGGAAAAAATTAATGTTCCCCTAAAACATAAAAATTCCAGAAGCATAAAAAAAAAAAAAAAATTATTTTGTGATATTACTTTTCTCTTTTGATATTTTCTCCATTTTTGCGACACCAATTAGTAAATTTTAATTTTTAAGCGAACATTTTTCTGAAACTACGTGGCTTGATGCTCAAAACGGAAAGAGTTTCACATTCTGTTTTTTGATCATTTGTTATATATATATTAAGGTGGCCCTTATTTTTCAACTTTTGAAATTACTTGCTCCCAACCCCTAATCTTCTTCCAATATATAAAAAAGTGCTCTGTGCAAAATTTCAGCTCAATTGGGCTATATTAAGGTGGCCCCCAAAGGCCCTAAAGTTTCAAAATTCACCGATAATTGGTATTTCTAATATAAAACCTTTATAATTAATTTGCAAACTTTGTTTGGGAAAATAATCACAAAGCATAATCGAAAGTGAATTTTATTTACAACAAATAATTACGCCGCTTAAGGCCGCAGGCGCAGAACTTTCTAGAACCTTCCAGAAGCGGTTTTTTTACGCACTTATGATACTTTTCAATTTCCGTGAATATCTCGTCCAATTTTGGTTTTAAGTAAATAATGGTTATAACTAAATTTATTGTAAATTGAATTCTCTTTCGATCATATTCTATATTTCTTTCGAATAAAACACTGTAAAGAAGATAAAAACGGTTTTATATGAAAAAATATCAATATTGTTAAAATCTGAAACTTTAGGGCCTTTGGGGGCCATCTTAATATTGTTTGATTGAGCTGAAATTTTACACAGAGCATTTTTACATGGATTAGAACAACTTTGGAGGTTGGGAGATGAAAAATATTTCATTTCAGAAAATCACATACAACTAAGGGCCACCCTAATATATACAGTATATATATATATATATATATATATATATATATATATATATATATATATATATATATATGAGATGATTCCATCGTATAGTGATTTTAATTTTATAACTTATATTGACCCTTTTATGGAAATTATTGTTCAAGTATGTGAAATGTATGCAGCTAATGTTGGCTTATAATTGATAAAATGCTTCGTTATCATGTCATTATTAATGTTATTATTGTATGTATATATACTATATATTATATATATATATATACATATATATATATATATATATATATATATATATATATTATAATATATATATATATTAGGGTGTTTCATACCTATAGGGTAAAATAAAAATGAGCTTGGAGTTTTAATCCACACGTTTCTCCGTATTCTAAAGAACAAGAAAACACGTTTGTGCAAGTTTGAACCAGATCGCGCTGCATTTAGAGGTCCCCAACTTTGACGACTTTTTGTCAGTTCATTTCTCGCCTGCCTGTAGTGAAGACGGTTTTCTTCGTCACTTGAGCGGTTCGTGTTGTATAGCCTATTGGACAACTATGGAGGTAATTATATATGCTACTAATTATCTCATTTTACTGTGGTATTGAAATTTATTATTATTTAATTTCTGTCATTTTACTGTGGTAGTGATATTTATTATTAATATTACATGAAATTAATTAGTCTGTTGCATATTGGACAACTAAGCTGGTAATTATTTATGATACTAATTAATGTAATTTTACTGCGGTATTGAAATTTATTTAATTAATGAATTGTCAAAGAGAACGTAGTGTACACGTATCAGTTTTATAAATAAAGAAAAGCAGTAACTGGGACTCGAACCAGTGTCATAGCCGTTTGGCGGCATCGCTCAAGTCGGCGTACACAGCACGCTATCCACTCCCTAGATGGTGTAGTGGATAGCGTGCTGTGTACGCCGACTTGAGCGATGCCGCCAAACGGCTATGACACTGGTTCGAGTCCCAGTTACTGCTTTTCTTTATTTAATTAATGAAATTAATTACGATGTGAAATTATTTCTGTGGAATTATTTAGTTTGTTTTCTTTTCCAGGTGTCTACCAGAGCGAAAACAGAAGTGTTTCTTATTGGCCAGACGGATGCGAACATCACATCAAGTGGCCTTCCAACTCAGTTGCAAGTACTCAAAAAGTACTTTTACCACCAAAAGGAGCAAAAATTTGGACTTACTAAATGCCTGAACCTGTGCCTGGATGCCTGTCTCATATTTTGGGAGAGAGCGAGAATCCCCATGATGCGTCGAGATTCGGCCTTGAGGAAGATGGAATCCCTTCTCAAGGAATACGACCGGCTTGTGAAGCACAAGTCACATAAAGCAGAGTCCTTCCGAGTGAAGGAGGCGATGTTCAAGGAGGCAATAGCGAAGGAGATCATGGACATTGCTCATTCACAGGCTAAGGAAATGATGAAGAATTAGGAGGACATCCACTTTCTCGACATGCAGCGTGAAGATCCAAATTCCTGCAGCATGGGCCCTGTTGACATGAAGCTTCACTATAAGGAGATTAGGAAAAGGAAGAGGTTGGACAAGATTAAGGAACAACAGGAGAAGGCCAGGAAGGAACAAGGAGCTGCAGAAGATACGGGGGCTTTAGTGATTTCAACTTCGTCAGAGACTGACTCAGATGTCGTTGACCCAACCGTGGAAGTTTTTCCATCCTCCTCCAAGGGAAATACCAAGAAGCGACGCAGGAATCTGATCTCACAGGATGTGACGACTACCTACGATCGGCTGAATATTTCGTACCGCGATTCAGCTATGTCGTACGCTGCAGCGGCTAAATCACTAGGTTTTGACTTGGATGAACTGTCCATTTCTGCCAGTACCATGTACCGCACACGCAAGGCTCTCAGGAAGGTGGCTGCTGAAAGTTATCAATCCGACGAAGTTTGTCCTGGTCAGCCTCTTGTCTTGCATTGGGACGGTAAGCTCCTACCTGACAATGAGCAATGGAAGGAGAGCGTTGACCGGATCGCCGTCCTCGTCTCTGGCGACGGCAAGGAGAAGTTGCTCGGCGTTCCTAAGGTGACGTCCGGAACCGGCGAGAAGATAGCGCGAGTTTGCTTGGATTTGGTCAAGGAACACAGGATGGAAGAGCGCGTGCGGGGACTGTCTTTCGACACGACAGCGTCGAACACCGAGATTCATATCGGGGCCTGCGTCCTGATTGAGAAAGGTCTTGGCAGAGAACTCATGTACTTCCCCTGTCGGCATCACATCTATGAAGTCATCCTCAGCTCCGTCTTCAAGCGTGCATACGGCCCTTCAAGTAGCCCCGATATACCGTTTTCAAGAGGTTTCAGGCACAATGGAAGTTCATCGACCGGTTGGACGTGCGGCCGTACGATTTTGCTCAAGTCAATGACTCTATGAGGGAACGGGAGAAGTCAGTCCTGCTGGTGAGAGGGATGGTGAGCACGTCGCCGCATCAGCGCGATGACTACAAGGAACTGCTACAGTTGGTTCTCATCTTCCTGGGAGAAGCAAAAGTGGTGGATTTCCCTCTCAGAGCCCCTGGCGCTTACCATCACGCTCGATGGATGGCGATAGCCATCTACTCCTTGAAAGTAATTCTACTGAAGAAGCAGTTCAAGATGTCGAGTCACGAGTTGGAAGCTCTGACAGCCGTAGGTCTCTTCGTGTCCCTCGTCTACATCCGAGGTTGGACTCGTGCTGCAACCTCAAGCAAGGCTGCCGCAATTGATCTGGAATTTCTGCGTGACGCGGAAGCCTTTGCCATGTCGGGATATTCGTGTGTTAACGCTGCGCAAGAAGCCATGTCTCGACACCTATGGTACATCTCTGAGACTCTTATTGCCATGGCGTTCTTCGACGCAGATGTGGCAGATGAAGAAAAGGCTCAGATGGTCGTCAGTTTGGGTAAGCCCGCATCGAAAAAGGAACTCAAGCGACCCCAAGGGAAGAACGTCAGGAATCTTCCCTCGAAACACCTGGCGGAGTTCGTGACAGGAAAGACGATGGCTTTCTTCCATGCATTCGACTTGGACACAGAATTCTTGAAAAAGCCAGTTGCCGAGTGGACTGAAGTAGAGGGCTTCAAGCAAGCAGCGGCAACTGTTAACAAAATCTCTGTCGTCAACGATCGGGCCGAAAGAGCCATCGCGCTCACCAAAGAGTTCAACTGTTCTCTGACGAAGAACGAAGAGCAGAAGCAGTATTTGCTCAAAACTGTGATGCAGCATAGGGCGAAATACCCGAATAAAACCAAGAAGGATTTCATGGACAAATGATTCGCAAGAAGTGGTTATGTTTTTTGTATCTTTGTGAAAATGTGTAGTGAAATGGTACTCGTTTGTTGAATAAAAATTCATTGACAGATTTTTGTTTAATTTTTTCCGTTTATGATCTGCCAGAGCATCAAACTGGGGACCCGTAAACTTTAAACTATTGAATTAATACTTCGGTTTATCAGTCTCCTCAGCAAATGGAACAAAGGGATCCATGTGGATTAAAATTTTTCCAAACTTTTAATTTATGAAACACCCTAATATATATATATATATATATATATATATATATACACTCATGTTGGTGTGCTTGACGTTCTTCAGTTCCTTTGGCAGTACGTTGCAAAGTTTTGAGCCTCGTAGTTTATAATAATAATAATGATAATAATAATTATAATAATAAAAATAATTTTATATATATATATATAAAAGGATTCCACTTTGCAAAATGAAACAGACCTCAGAATTATGGAGTATATATATATATATATATTATATATATTATGTTCCGAGCTTCCCGGAGATAACAAGACGTGCTCAATACAGTCTAATGCAAAGAATTAAAAAATCAACCAACCCGATTATCCAAGCTATTCATCAGTGCTGCCGTATGTCTTCTAAGCTATGGAATTCTTGGTACGAAAATGTCTGTCTGTAGCTCCACTTAACTTTGACATTACTGTACTATTTCTCATTAATTGTATTTCTATCCTTAGTATTTGAATTGTTATTGTATTCTATTGTCAGTTCGTATTATTAATATTTGTCATATGGTCCGCCAATAAACTTTTTAATTTTCATTTTTATTTTCATTTCATATACTGTGTGTGTGTTTGTGTATGTATGTATATATATATATATATATATATATATATATATATATATATATATATTATTAGTGTAAAAATATTATGGATTTTCTCCTGTAATGTTAATTATCTGCTTTTAGAATAAAAAAATAAAAAAATAAATTTTGTGTAAACTAATACAAAATATTCCAAATAATTTTTATAGCGGAGATATTCTTGGTGACTTTTACGTTTGTTTCCAATCAATAATCGTAGCTGTGTGTTTGGAAATCATGGATTCTTATTTTGATAGTGACACTCGTCGCGAGTGTTTTCCAGTTACATTTGTTCGAGGGAGTGAAATACCACTCAGAATTATTTACCAAAACCGTACAAACTTTGGCGAAGATTTGCGCCTAAAGTATGAAAGTTCTTCAGTATAGTGACTTTTATGCTTTATGCGCAAATCTTCATTTTAGTTTCGATTTTACTATAGTACGCTTGACGATATAATGGTAAAGTAAAAAGGACTTTAGTCCTAAGAAAAAGGAGAAATAGCGTCTCTATTAAAACATTCAGGCTTAAAATTAAAAGAAACTGCAAAAGTCTGAAAGTATCAGTTCCGACTATTAGTCGTATTAAGAAAATAACTGATGAAGACTGACTGATTGTTCGAAACAGAAAAAGAAAGTGGCGAAGACGAAAAATGGCCTTATCCAAAATGGACGGAAGGATTCAGAAAATGATGCTTGCTGACCGAAGAGTTTCATGCGGAAAGATGGTTATTGCTTTGGCGGAAGTAGTAGTGGTCGACTATCTACGAAGTTACGAACTGCCAATTATAGGGTCTTAAAGGAGGCTTAAAGGTTTACCGCCCGCCCACGAAAGAAATGAAGAAGGCACGTCGTGACTGGGTTATTACTCACTTTAACTGGAGTGCCAAGGACTGGAAAAAGGTAACGAGATTAAACTACAAATTGATCATAGGGGTGCATTTTACTAAACCGCAAATATTCATAGTTGGAAGTAAACGAAACCTCGCACACTTTTTCATTTATTCACTGTATGTAGATCATACTCCTTTACAAAATCTTTATTCATACTGTATTCTAATTTAATGGTGTTTTAGAATGAGACAAATGATAGCAGTTCTTGATGATCGCGTCAAAACTGTTTTCTAAGGAAAACAGTAAAATGTCTTCAGAAAACCGTGGTGGGGGGGACTACTTCGATTCATGGGCGAGACTAGTCACTCGCACATTGTTCAAGGAAGCATGGACCAGAAACGGTACATACGAGTATTAAGTGATAATTCAAAGCCTCACATTCGAGATTGGTTCAGAAATAATTTACAAAAAACAGGCTCCACGAAGACCCAGCTCCTTACCACACAGTTAAAAAAACTGAGAAATAATGGCCTGGAAGTACTTTCGTGGCCAGGAAATTCACCGAGCGTGAACCCAATAAAAAAACTACCTATGTAGTATGTTGAAAGATGAAATCTATCGTGAGCCAGTTACAATCAAACAGACACTTATAGAGCGCTTGAATTATATTTGGTTCCACTCTGAACGAATGAAGGACTGCCGTAAATCTCCGATAATTATAACAAACCAGAGTTAAACTCTGAAAATGGCTAAGGGAGGTTGAACACGCTATGATGATGCAACTCACATTCAACATGAAATAAAAAGCAGCAAAGAATTCGCTATATTTAAAATATATTTTTCAATGAAATAGATTCTTAACTATAAAAATTCATAATTTTTCCAGTACTTATTATATATATTAAACCCACTAGGAATAGAAACGTATATTCCTGATACATTCTAGTGTTTCTACACCTCCTCAAGAAATAAGTACAGGATGAACTGGCTTAATTAAACTAGTTTCAACTTGGTTTTTACTATAGACTATACAGTTGTTATAAAGTACGTGTAATAAATATTACTCGTCCATGTTCACTCGCGTTAATATAATTCAAATCGGATTTATCTCTTCACTCGCGTTACTTTATACACATCCGGTATGAGGTATAGTAATTAACTTCCTGCCAGCTTAACTTATATTTTCGGAAGAGGTGTAAAAATATACGAAAGTATACTTGGAGTTTCGGTGCGACTGTAGTATGCGGTCTACCTACGACTGGTTAGGTTTAATCATGATATTTTCGTTAAAACTAACGAAAATATCCTGACTAAACCTAACCAATCGTCAAGGGCGATTGACAACTAATTGTAAACAAACAATTAGTAAACAAGATAAGAAGCTAGAATTAAAAGGTAGACCGCCGAATCGTAGGTAGACCGCATACTACAGTAGCACCGTATATGGTGTATATTCTCTCTTTCTCTTTCTCTGGTCGGTTAATAACACGTTGAAGAATTCACTCGTGCAGTTCGGTATTATATATATCTATATATATATATATATATATATATATATATATATATTATATATATATATATATATATATATATATATATATATATATATATATATATAACCATAAAACTAATATTTACAGTTCTTATAAGTTTGCATTTTATTTTAATTGTAATTCTTTGTACAACCTTTATAGAAAATATTTTTAAAATGGTCGATGGAGCCCATGAACGATGATATTAAACAAGATTATAAAAATATATTTAAGTAAACCTATTTTAATATTTTTTAATTTCCTATAATTTTTAATGGTAAACAAAAACATACTTTTGTAACGTCATAGCAGACAACCCATATGCTCAACGGGGCTTTTGTTGTCTGTTAAGTCATTTATATACAGGTGAGAAACAAATCAATAGAGCGAGTACAAGAATTTAAGTATCTGGGTCAAATTATCGCCAGCTATTTGAGTGACGATTCAAAGACAAGGGAACAATATCGAAAATGCTGTGCTGAGACAAACATGATTATAAGGAACTTCAGATTCTGTACAAGAGAAGCTAAAAACGCTCTGTTTTCGTACTATCCGCACTAATATATTTAGAGAGGCAGCAACTCTGGATTAATTATGATAAAGGTTCTTGCAGAACCCTAAATTTGCATTACAACAGGTCTTTTAGCCTGCTTCATAAGTTACGTCCAAAATGCTCAGCTTCTCAAATGTTCGCTAACCGCGATGTTTCAAGCTTCCCTAAGGCAACAAAACGTACTCAATACAGTCTAATGCCAAGAATTCAAAAAACTCGGACATTCTAATTGTCCAAGCAATTCATCAGTCTTGCTTTATGTCTTTTGGATTATAGACTACTTGGTATGAAAATGTTTGTCTATAACAACACTTAACACTTACACTGGCTTTTCCATTACCTTGGTTTGGTTAACCGTGGTTTTGCTTCCGACGAAGGTCAAGCTTTTCACTCCACCTTAGACCTACAGTTTAACGTGGAATCCAACCAATTTCTTTATTGTGTGGAAGGATAAACAGCTGGGTTTTGCTGCGCACCGCCTGCCTTCACCAGGTCTCGATCCCGGGGTCGATGGATTCGTAGTCAGCGACGCTAACCACTACACCACCGAGGAGCATGTGTTTTTTTATTTTCATTTTTGAGTATTAGCTTTAGGTACAGTAATTGTTATTATTAATTTTATTATTACTTGTTCCCTTACGTGTATCACTGTTATTTCTTTTTTAGTCCTATTTTTTTTCCAATTTATTGTTCAGTTAGTTGTGTCCATTTGTAGAGATTTTGCATCATCTACAATAGATTTCTTATTTTCCTTCTAATTTTTGTGTTATCACTTATCAGCAAAGGATATTGCTGTGTTATTACTGGTAACTTCATCGTCTATATCAGCATCATACTATTCTTTGTGGTACTTGGCCGAGTACCTCTGATTCTAATGAGGATGTTCTTGGATTACAACGAATTGCTTATATTTCCACTTACCTACTTTCCCTGTTATTACCATATACTCCAATTAATGTGCTATGATTCCATGATCACACTTGTCGAATGTCTTGACAAAGTCTTTGTATCTTACATCATAGTTATCATTGTTTTCGAGTGTATCAGTGATGTTGTTATCTAATATACTATTCAGCTAAAATGTGTATGTGTGTGTGTGTCCGCTTTTCCCGGTCCTAGGTCACCAGTTACTGGGTCAGAAGGCCCCAGCACCGCAATAAAACTACAGAAAAGAACGCAGTCGTGAAAATCTTGAGCTTCACATTTATACTGTGATATATATCTACTGCTACCCACCCGGAGGGCGGGTATAGTCCGGTTGCACGGGGTGGGAACCCTGCATTGTTTGTTATAAAGCAAATCTTGACATATTTTGAAAGCTTATACCACCCCATTCAAGAATCCATCGAGTTTACACCTGACCCCCGCTTAGCTTTTTCAATATGGCCGCCATTTTCCAAGATGGCTGGCGAAACTGAAAAATCCCATATCGTGGTCAATACTTGATGGATTTTGATGATCTTGGTGTCATTTCTAGGGGCTTTTAGGATGATGAGTCGATCTGGAGGGGCTGCAAATACTTTGGGAGTCGTTTTGACACACATTCGTCAATACTCAAGGTCATTGAATGTCAAACGCCCCCCGAAGTAAGGAATATCCCATATCCCGGGCAGTCGTGGAGATATTTTGGTGATCTTACTGTCGTTTTTATGGTTTTGGGCGAGAATGAGTAGTTCTATAGGCACATGATTACAGTAGGATAGGATATCATTTAGCAACTCCATGGGTCAAGTCAAGGTCATTTGAGGTTAAAGTTTGGCCTTGAAATATGATAATGCCACAGTTGACATCACTGTATTTGCTTTATTTCAGTGACAATTTCTACAATCTAGCTAACTGCTGAGCACTTAACATCTTTTCTGCAGATAAAACGAGATCATAATGCTTAAATGACATAATCCACATTATATGGATATGGATATTTGGATATAAACCACAATTTATGCTGAAGTGTAGGGCACATGCATTCTATGGAAGGTTGCAAAGCTACAAGATATGACCTCGTAAGCAAAACAAAGCTCACACCTAGCTGGGGGATTGGCATTGACAACTTTGATGAAGTTATTCACATTAGGTAACCATTTATTGGGGGCAAATATCAAAAGGCATGGTTGTGTCAGGATCGTCAGGATCATCAGTCTGCTCTTCGTTTGCGTTTTGGGTCAATGGATTGTTGCAACCCAAGCCGCTGCCACATGCACAGAACATTGTGTAAGGGATTCCGCGTCCCATGCAACCGCAGCGACTCTCCCTGCATGCTGATTCTGATTCACACCCACATCTGATTAGCTTCAGAACTTCATCTGGTGCTAAGCACATTCCTTCACCTCATTCCTTGGGATGAGAACTCTGTTTGTTTCGTCTCTCTCACACCCATAATGCACAGGATCAAGTGGTGGTGGGTCAAACTTTAGTGTATCGAGCCAGTTCGCCACAGTGTAGTGGGCTCTGAGCATATTTTGATGGAAAGCTTCAGTTGTTGGTGGTAGAGAACATAGTTTGGGTGCAGCAGTTCCCGACTTCCCTGTCTTCTGAGCCCATACTCGCTGACGACACTCAGTAAGAGATGAGGATTTCTTATCCCCATAGCATGCAACAATGAATGCTGTTGCCTCTTTCTCGATATGGTCAAAGCATGCATCAAGGGACCCCAGCTTGTCTAGCTTCCGACCCTTCTTGGCTGTGGCAATGGCAGTGGCTTTGCCGATGCCATGTATTGCTGCAACTGTGTCACAACCACTCAAAGCGTGTAGTTTGAGGATTTGTGGGATGATGTCTTTGTGCTGGGTTACAGTTGCTCGGATGTCCACTGATTTTCTGCCACGCACTGGAGACTCCATAATCATGGGACAGCCTAGTTTCTTAAATTCATAGAAGTGAGTCAGCATGGCAAACACGTCTCTCTCATCACAAATGATGGAGATGCGGGCATCAGAATCTTTCTCAGCTTGTGCGATAGCGTGTTGTGTTATTATCACGTCAGCCTCTTCATGAGATGATGAGAGCTCCAATGCTGCTCGACTCCTGCCTCGCACAATGGAAGTCAGTATGGTCTGCCATCCTGCAAGCACTAGCTCATGGTCTTGGGTTACAGTTGCGAGATACTCACTGTCAGCAAGGATTTGCTCACAGAGCAGCCTGTTTAGTTGCTCCTTGTTCGCGGTGCACGTGAGAACAGTGTCTCTTGTAAGCAATGGGGTGTTGAGGTCCAGCTTCTGAACTCTGCTGCTCTTGCTTCTCATTGCCCAAGTGCTTGATTTCGGAGAGAAATCATAGTAGCGATCAAAAGCTAGTACTACAGATGCATGAGAAAGATGTTTCGGTAGCCATACTTTGAAGGTTTGGATAAATGTAGCAACTGTGCCACTAGCAGGCCAGTCGACTGTCCACAAAACAGCTGACACATCCATGATAACAACTGTTGGTCGACCCCATGTTCAAGAGGATGTTTCCACTCCCAAGTTCTGCTTCAATGCGGACTTAGCTTCAGTTCTCATTAAGCCATCTGGTTAGAACAGTGCGGGTGGGTGTGCCGCAAGCTCTGTTGAGAATACATGAGTCAAGTCAAGTTCGCGTTCGCTCATCAGCAAACCGATGACGCGTGCATAAATCGCTTCTTGGTCCATAACCAAGTGGGCACCCACCTTGATATGTTTCGTTTTACTTGCAAAGGTGATGACATGTTTGGAAATGGTGCCATAAAAGCCTTGTGGCCATGATGACTCGTACTGAGCCAGTTGCGTCTTTCCAATACTAACAGCTCTATCGGCATTGGCATCTGGAGATGCAAGCTGCCCTGTCTGAATATTGTATAAGTTGCCTCCTGGATGTGACTCTGGATCCATTGGGTCCATGCACTTAGAAAGGGAATCATGAAGTGATCGGCGATCTTCTCCATCATGTTTGATGCGACTCCCCCTGCCTCCTCTTTGTGGTACAGATGGAATGTTTCTAGGTGCTCACTCATATCTAGGAGGTCAGCAGTCAGACTCACACGAGCAGTGAGGCTGTATACCCACGTGGCCATCACTTGTGGATTTTGGGTGTTACCAATGACACCACTAGAGGAATAATTAGACATATTGGAATTCACCTTACCATGGGGAAAATAATCCCTGATTTCATTTTAAACCCTATAGAACTACTCAGTCTCGCCCAAAACCATAAAAACGACAGTAAGATCACCAAAATATCTCCACGACTGCCCGGGATATGGGATATTCCTTATTTCGGGGGCGTTTGACCTCCAATGACCTTGAGTATTGACGAATGTGGGTCAAAACGACTCCCAAAGTATCTGCAACCCCTCCAGATTGACTCATCATCCTAAAAACCCCTAGAAATGACACCAAGATCATCAAAATCCATCAAGTATTGACCAGGATATGGGATTTTTCAGTTTCGCCGGCCATATTGAAAAAGACAAACGGGGGTTAGGTGTACACCCGATGGATTCTTGAATGGAGTGGTATAAGCTTTCAAAATATGTAAAAATTTGCTTTATAACAAACAATGCAGGGTTCCAGTAAATTCAGGGTCTGTGCTACCGGACTAGTAGCAGTATAATGGGGAGAGGGGGTGGGGTAATTGGGGTAGTGGGGGTGGGTGTAATGGGGTAATGGCTTTTTTACTTTTGTGTGTGGGGGTAATGGGGGAGTGGGGGTGGGAGGGTAATGGAGTAGAGGGGTCGGGGTAATGGGGGTAATGGCGTTTTTTTAAATTTTGTAGCTTAGCCATTTCTTCCTATGAGGGCTTCATATAATATAATTTTAAATCTACAACCAATAAAAAAAAATGAAGTAGCCACTTCTTCCTATGAGGGCCTCATGTAATATAATAAAAAAAATACATGAAAAAGTGAAAAAAAAATATTTCTTTTTCTCTTTACATTTGTGATTGATTGGATAGCCTGAAAGGACTCACAATTTAATTGGGATAGTAAGCTCCATTCTTTCATCGATTTGCAGTTACGATTCATTACAATTTTTGTAATTATATTATTTTATAAAGCATGACAAAAAATAAACGATAAAATTAGACTCCAAGTAAACCATTTTCCGATATGTTAAAGGGGAAAAAACATTCCATCATATTATAGTATTCAACAAACGCAATACTGTCTTCTTATTTGTGGATCATAAAAAATTGATGTGTATTTAAACGACGGTGCTTCTATTTGTACCATCCAGTGATATGCCATATATATGAGATAGATGTGATATGCCATACTTTTGTCGCTTAGCCACTTCTTCCTATGAAGGCTTCATATAATATAATTTTAAATCTACAACCAATAAATAAAAATGAAGCAGTGAAAAAAAAATCCAGAGGACGATAGCGAGGTACCGCTTATAGTGTTCTATTACAGTAATTATAATGAACACGATCTTCCTTATCTGAATCCATATTGGTTATCATTTAATTTTTCCTGTGCCTCCAAAAAGTTGTTTACATATACTGTATATATTTGAAAATTTATTATACTCTAAGACAGTGCTCTTCAACCTGGGCGGTACCGCCCACTAGTGGGCGAAGGATCTCATTAATCTAAAGGTAATTGCAATTAATTTTATTGTTTTATGCAGGGTATATAACTTTTAGTTTGAGTTTTTGCATTTTTAATTTTGGTGGGCGATACAGAGATTCAAAAGTTACAAAAGTGGGCGGTAAGCATAAAAAGGTTGAAGAGCACTGCTCTAAGATAAAGTTAATTCTCAAAATTCCATATCCATCATCAACTGCGGGAATGACTGGGGAGGGAGAAACTAAAAGTTTATGGAAAACTATTCAAACATCCTTAACAGCGTGAGAGTTGTTAATCTTAATGTAGACTGCAATGGAACGTTCTTTGGAGGGCTCAGTGGAAGTACGGGGACTTCAGTTCCTGAAATTAAAAGTCCTATTAAAGTGTTAAAGATAGGTTCTCCTTCAGTTATAGATGACCTACCGATTGAGCATTTGAAGTATGCTAATTATGTAGTGAATCTTCATATCCCATTGTTTTTCTCAGCAATGCCTACTCATAGTTATTTATATTCCTACAGAGCTTAAGAGGGTATATATTAGATTTGTATAAATTTGATATTACATCCCTTGTCAAAAATAAAAATAAATACGAGAACATTCTTTTGCAGAGCTTATGCTGTAAAATATAGTTTCCTTTTTCAAATACCTATCCATTTTCTTTTTACGTTGTTTAAACCATTATAAACATATATAGTCTGGGAATTCGTTGAATATGAAACATATCTCTTTAATGGATAGATATACTTTTAGGATGCAATTGTATAACCTTAGATTTAGTAACATTAAAATTAATGTCATGATTCTATGAATATAATTCGCTAATTTTTATAAGATGATCCAGACTTTGACCGAAGGGTTATTAGTACCATATCGTTGGCATAAACCAAGTTATTTATCCTTATGTTATCTATACAGCATCCCACTCTTGTCTCACTAAAAGAAGTAATTAATCCATCAATATACACATTAAACAGCAAAGGAGAGAGCAAGGAGCTTGTCTAATTCCGCATGAGGAACAAAAACATTCAGAGGAATTGCTACCGCTCACTTAGAAAGTTATATCTCCACTTCCCATTGCCCCATCTAACCCTAAACATTGGGTGAGTGTGCCAAACTTTCAATATGTTTAAAACATACGATAGAACATTCCTGTCTTCTAATTTTTAAATAGAACATTATGATTCACTCTATCATATGCTTTGATTATATCTAAAAAACAACTACAAATAGTTGAATTACTGTCAATATATTTAAATACAATCTCCTTCAAACATAAATACACAGGCTAGTTGAAAGGGACCTTTTAAAACCAAATTGATTTGGAGACGTGTATAAATAATAATTTAGCTGGCGTAGCAAAAGTTCCTCAAGTAGTTTTGAGAAGCAAAAGGCAACAGCAATAGGCCTGTAGTTATCGCTGGAGAATGTCCTCAAGTAGTTTTGAGAAGCAAGAGGCAACAGCAATAGGCCTGTAGTTATCGCTGGAGAATGTCCTCAAGTAGTTTTGAGAAGCAAGAGGCAACAGCAATAGGCCTGTAGTTATCGCTGGAGAATGTCCCCGTATTTATTTTTGACAAGGGGTGTGATATATACACACACCCCATGCTTGCCAACATTTTGAAAAGCAAAAGCGGTAGGATTTGTAATCAATGTCAGGGGGTCCGGGAGCATATCCCCCACCCACCCCGGTAAATTTTAAAAAATCTAATCTTAAATGATGCACTCTGGTGCATTCTGAGTATAAAAGGTTTAATATCATTTGCATGTTGTTCGTGCTGATAATGTGAAAGCTGCCTGGCAAATATGATACCTTCATAAATTCTCCAGGAATATAATTGTGAGCAAGCATGGCTGACAACAATAATGAGATATGAGGATTCATCACGTCATTAGCATACTTTAAGTGCTCATTCAACAGGTCAGCTATACCTTGGGAAGAACCTGTCTTTAGCTCTTTAATCAGACTTAATTTCAAGCACTGAAGCCCCCGCATTTTTACTGGCCCCTCCTAATGAGTTCCATTCCAGCCTACATTAAGATTAATTCTCCCTACGCTGTTAAGGATGTTTGAGTATCGCGTTCGCCATAACTTAGCTGTTTCTTCCTCCTCAAACACTCCATCAAATGTTGATGGGATGCCATTCTTGGCACCCGTTTTCTTCTTGACAAATTTCAAAAAAAAATTATTATCATTACGCGTTTAAGTTAGCTTCACAGGCTTTTGCTCCTCGAATGGGATTTTTTCCTGTTTACATCGTCTTAAGGGTCCTTTATAATGGATGAGGTCAACCTTACTTCTACTCATATTCATGTAAGCTGGCCCTGTTCTCGGTCAACCAAAGAGGCACCATATATCGTAAGCATCTTTTGATTCCCTTTTCAGGAGAGTAATAAAATAATTCCATCAAGAATAATTTTAGTATGGCAGTTGTACGATTTAATCAAAGGCCTTTCTGTTTCCCTTACTATGGATGTTATATCATTATAATACATTATAATACAAAGGACACCAAACAGCAACAGACCTGCTGGTCCGTACGAGACTGTGAGTTCAAGAAGGAAGGTTAAAAGATGTGAGAAAATTTAAAGACAAGTGAAAGTTTAAAACAAAGCAAAGTAGGGAGGATGAAAGGAAGGAAAGAAATTTAAAGATAAAGTGAAGATTTGAAAGTAAAGAGGAAGGAATTCGAGTGAAAATTCTGCAGTACATTAAACCTTTGTCCAACGCGGGGATTAGGTTCCTCGAGAACGGCGCGTTAGGTAAATCCGCGTTGGCCAAACTTAATACCTTATGGGATAAATGGGGATACGTGAACGCGGCCGCGTAAAGTCTCCCATTAATACTTAGATACGTAGATTTTTTATTCACACATAAATGAATTTCCCTACCTATATTGTATATGAAATAAGAACAATAAAATCATAAACATAATGATATTTACATATGATAAATAAAAATATATTAAATGAAAATAGCACGTATCTTTTCTTCACTTTTTCAGATGGTGCGTATGGTAAACTCATTCACGTGATACTCGCGGCCAAGTGATGTTATGCTCATACCACCACGCAACTTATTTTTTCGGCTAATGCCATAACCTTACGACTTTTCTTCTCTTCACTATCACTTGCAGATGCTTTACGTTTTGGTGCCATACTGCTGTCTAAGGGTAATAGCAAAACAACGGCAAAATACGACAAAAACAATCCAACACAACTTCATTGAACTTAACGCGTTAGCGGGACTGAGACAAAGGGTGATGCGCGGGGTGACGCGAGAGGGAGGGAGATGCGGGAGTGTTGGAGAGTGTAGTAGAAAACACTAGAGCGCGCATTGGCACGCGTACAGTACTACTGTATTAGAGCGTGTTTGGTGGACCGTGTATAATCAAATTTTCCGCTTTCGGCAAATAATTGTTCGCATTTATTTTTCCGTGTATAAGCAAATTCGCGCTGGACAAACACGCGTTGGACGAGGGTTTACTGTACTTTTATGCGCTAACAAATGCTTCTAACTGGAGGTTTAAGGCAAGATACGCGTCTAGTCTCTTTTTAAAGGACTCGACCGAATTACTTTGAACTCCGTTGGCTGGCAATCCGTTCCATAAATTAACTATACAGTTGGAGAAAAAATGTTTAGCTTCATTAGAATTAAAATGTTTGCCCACTAAATTCCAGATCATTACCGCGAGTTCTATCTGCATTTCTGAAAGTGAAATATTTTTTGGCGTCGACATTATCAAAGCCTTTAATCATTTTAAACACCTGGATTAAATCTCCTCGAGTACGCCTTTTTACAAATAGGAATAAATTTAACGTTTCTAAAAGGGCAGCGTATGGGGACGTTCAAAAATTATGTAACGCTATTTTTGCTGAAACTTGACACCCCCAACTCCTCTGTAACGTTCTGTAACGCTGACCAGACACCCTTAAAATGTTATGTAACACATTTTTCTGGTAAAAATTTAGTGATTCAATACAGTGTATTTCACAACCGGTCTGCCATATTTTAGTGGGTGATTCGAGGGGTGATATCGAGTAAAAAAGTTAATACAACATAGGCGCTATTTCCAACCGTTGCGGAACTACGGACGTTTTAAGATGTGCAAACAACAAATCCTTACTTGTGTGTAATTCGATAGATGACAGCACTAGTGGTAGTTTCGGTTAACGAAGTTACCACTACTAATCCTCAGTTTTTATTTCAGTTGGTTCTGATCTGTGGTACGAGACACTGTGTTGCGCTAAGGTGAACAATCAAAATGAATCAACAGTTCACACCCGCTGAATACGCTGATATCCATTTCATTTATGGATTCTGTGATGGTAACAGTAGAGCTGCAGTTGAGGAATATCGAAGACGTTTTCCGAACCCCCGAATACCGAACAGGCAAGTGTTTAGTGACACTCACCAGAGATTAAGGGAAACAGGGACAATTGTTCAACGTAACCAAGAACATGTCGCACGACCGTCCATTGCTGTGGAGGAGCGCATACTGGACCTAGTACAACGTATTCCAACTACCAGTGTTCGAAGGATTTCTAGACCAATTGGTGAATCCGCATCGCGTGTATGACGCACCATACAAGATGAGGGTTTGTATCCCTATCATTTGCAACGTGTGTAAGCTCTTCAATCGGATGATTACGATAAACGTGTTCAATTTTGCCAGTGGATGGTTATGCATCGCCAAATTCTTAATCGCATACTGTTTAGTGATGAAGCACAGTTCATTCGGGATGGAATTAACAATAGAGGAAATTTTCACTTGTGGTCCGCCGATAATCCCCACGGTATCGTTGAAGGAAACTTTCAACATCGATTCTCGGTGAATGTTTGGTGCTGTGTAATTGGAGATCAGCTGATTGGATCGTTCGTTTTGGAACAACGATTAACTGCTGATATTTATCTGAACTTCCCGACGAACGAATTGCCGCTTTTGATGGAGGACGTGCCCTTGGAGACAAGGCGCAGGATGTTCTTTCGGCACGATGGGGCGCCACCATATTTTGGTCGTCATGTTACGGATTACTTGAATCAGCGGTACGGGAATCGTTGAATTGGTCGTGCTGGTCCAATATCGTGGTCCCCGAGATCTCCGCACCTAACCCCGTTATATTTCTTTTTATGGGGCCTTATGAAAGAGATGGTCTATAAGACCAAAGTACAAACGAGAGAGGACCTCTTGCGTCGGATTATGGATGCCGCTGCTTACATACGAGAACACCCCGAAATGATTCAATGGGCAGTGGACTCTTGTTTGGAACGGGCAAGGCTGTGCATTACAAACCAAGACGGACATTTTGAACATTTATAAGGTGTATCTCATAAAATGTAGCAATAAATACATCAGATTAATACTCTCGTTCATTTTTTTCCGGGCACCTTAAAACGTCCGTGACTCTGCAACAGTTGGAAATAGCACCGGTGTTGTATTAACTATTTTACTCGATATCACCCCCCCCCCCAAAGTATGGCAGACCGGTTGTGAAACACCCTGTATTTTGAACACATTTTATAAATTGATGATGCTTTTGCAACAACTTGTGCTATCAATAATTTTTTATAATTAAAATAAGTGCATTATTAGTGCTATTATGACCCTTTGGGTTGTCAGCACTTTAAACAGAACTCAAAACAATAACCGTCACCATTGGTCACAGGCACAGAGGGTCCACAAAATAGTCATTGGTTAATAGCGTTACGTAATGCCAGTGGAAACACCCACCTACCCACCTGTAATATTCCGTAACGTTTGGACATACCCCCGCCTCTTCCATCCATCCACCCACCCCTAGCGTTACATAAATTTTGAACGGCTCCAATGATTTGTTTCTAAGTCTAGGAATCATCTTAGTAGCCTGTCGCTGCACTCTCTCCATTCTGTCTATGTCCTGTTGTAAATATAGGGACCAGAACTGAACGCAGTATTCCAGGTGGGGGCGTACTAAGGAATTATATAATGTTAGTAGTGCTTTCTCCGACTTAAATTCAAATGATCTACAAATAAATCCGAAGATTCTATTTGTTTTTCTAACCGCTTCGATACATTCTTTACTCGATTTAAGAGTGTCGGCAACAATAATACCTAAATTTTTCTCTTCAGTAACACTTGTTAGTGTCTTGTCGCGCACAGAATACTTTTCTTTAATATAGATAAATGTAAAGCGTTGCACATAGGTAGAAACAATATTAAAGTTCATTTGCCAAATTTCTGCCCATTCGAGTAATTTATTATCTTTTTGAACCTGCAAGCGTTCTGCCGTTCATTATGTTCGTCTCCCTAGTTTGGTATCATCCGCAAATTTTGAAATTATACTATTAATTCCTATGTTGATGTCATTGATTGCCTTGATTGGAATGACAGTGAGTGTTCTTACTCCTGATAAACCAATGATATTTGCTGTTGGCGAGATGGTTAAGGTTAGCTTG
This sequence comes from Bathynomus jamesi, assembly GCA_023014485.1. Taxonomy (NCBI): domain Eukaryota; kingdom Metazoa; phylum Arthropoda; class Malacostraca; order Isopoda; family Cirolanidae; genus Bathynomus; species Bathynomus jamesi. The sequence continues at coordinate 257,317 of JAJOZX010000202.1, read as the reverse complement.
GGCTGAGTTAGATTTGGCCCCTCCCCAAACGTGGAGGCTAGATCCGCCAGTGTGTGAGAGGAGAGACTATTGCGCAGTTCATTTCCTTAAATACCATAGGATAGAGCGGATCACCTGAAGATCAGGGCCCCAGCCTCAATTACCAAGTGATATCTTCGTTAAAATTAACGAAAATATCACAACTTAACCTACCCAATCGTCAAGGGCGTACAGTTGACCTAACCGGGCATTCATTTTAATTTATTATTATATTTGGAACTGTAAAGCAAAAAACAAGAATACATGGGGGCCCTGATCTTCAGGTGATCCGATAGAGCTTATCTAGATCAAGAGTTTTATTAGGATTACTTCTACCTATGGCCGAGAATACGTCACTTTCAGTAATGGTAAAATCATGAAGCTTTAAATGATCATCACTGAGTATGATTACGGTACGCATGGCCAGATCTAGGGGGTGCCTTGGGGGCACGTGCCCCCTAGGCTATATCCCCAAAGGATACCAAAGCCCCCTTCGGTCAATTTGGCGGCCCTTGTGGTCAATCTTGGTGCCCCCTCCAAATGCTTTATTTTTATAATAAATTTTTTAATTTCTAAAAGTAGTACATACTTTTTTAAATTATAAAAATGTCAACACCACCCTTATAAATACCTGGCAACTTACCTTTCAATTTTATTTTTAGAAACTAAAAATAATATTTCCCTTCGTATACTCAATTAAATTATGCTTTCCAGCTTTACATATTCATTTATTAATGGTTGTAAGCATTTGTAGACACAAGGCTAATGTGCTTGTAAACCCTTTGCGTAGTATTCACATTCACGATTTTCCTCTCTCTAAATGACTGAGTCAGGTAATACTTTGAACAGATGGATTAGATAACGTCAATCAAATTAGTTCCAATATTTACTGTCAGAAACCTGGTCTTTAACTACATTTTAGTAAACGTTAAAAATTTGCCTGTTGGTGCTTATAGTGTTAACATAGATATTTTTAATTCCTGTGTATGTAATTATATTTATATATAATTAAACATTATTGTGGCGCAATTTTTACATATGTAAAGGTCCCACCCACCCACCCCGCTTTTGAAGATCCTAGATCCGCTACTGCCCCCAATTTCTTCTTTTCAGTTGTACGCCCTTGACAATTGGTTAGGACAGTTCAGTGGTCGGCGAACAGGGGTAAATTACCCCAAATGGGGTACATTTAAAACGTTTGGTGGTAATGCGTGCGGTATGAGAGACACCATATGCAACAATTTTAAGAGCAATTGGCTTGTTTTTGTTTACTTTGAAATCTGGGGGTAATTTCATTTTACTCAAATAGATTTTTGGGTAATACCCAAAAAAGTTCCCCGACCCATGGGTTAGGTGAAGTTGTGATATTTTCGTGAAAAAAAAAAGTTGACCTAACCGGCATTCAATTAACACGGTAAAACAATAGAGGTGCTATAAAGGAAAAGATTCCTTACTATTTCCGTTGGTTTTGTACAAAATAACATAATTTTTGTTCACGCAACGATAATAAATCTTTTTATTTGAAATGAAAGTTATATTTATGTTAAATACACATGACTTTACATAAAATTAGCACTTAATCGTATATGTGAGCTAGAAATGTTATGATTTTTGGTAACATGATTTCGGTCCGTCTGTTAAATTAGAATAGTTTAGTCTTTTAGGTACCCATGTACCCCCACAAAACAAAATTGTCTTTTTTATTTTGTATTTGTGGATTATCTCATATGTTAGTATTTTGTATGTATAACAAAGTTAAGATTCTGCAATCATGCAATATTCAATATTTGGCATCGATGTTAAAGTTAAAATTTTGTAAAATATTGGGCAAATTTAGAGGCCCCCCCCAAAAAAAAAAATTGTCCTTACACCTATGACTAACAGTCTATAATAACAAGTTATTTTAGGCTACAAAAAATTTTTAACCATACAAATGAAAGAAGCAGAGCTTATTTTTCTTTATTGGCTTTGGCACAACAATCAACCTTTGGATTGGTGAGAAATACCTTTGACAAATGAAAGCCCCTCCTTTCTCTTTCAGAATTAAATAATTTTAATAATTTTCCTACTCTTAAAATTACTCTTTCCAAATTATAATTTTCCAAAAGGTGAGGTTCCTTCACAAATTCATATTTCTCTCAATTAGCTCTCAGAAAATATGAGAACATTCCCCTCAAACCCTTTTCAGGTTAAAGAAGCCGCTATTTGAACGATCATTTTCGTTAGAAACGAAATGAAAAGGGAACTCAAAATGCAATTTATTTCCATACTAAGAACATCGTCTGAACACGACATTTCCAGAAACTTTAGATAATTAATATGAATAAAAAAGAAAAACTAAAATTAAATATTTTACGTCTTATTGAACGATAGGTAAGGACCATTTCTCACGTTGACCCGAAAAAAAAATTAAGATCAAAGGGTCTCTCACTCGGAAACAATTTTTTGAATATTAACCATATTTTGACAGCCAACATTGTCCAACATCATGAATATGGTCTATACCAGAGGTTCTCAACCCACTTACTTCCATTACCCACCTAAAGCATTGGCGTTCACCCCGTTATCCCTAATGATGCGTAAATTAACCAAAAGTAAAAGAAGTAGTTTATAACACCACTCTTAAATAAAATATGTATGGCTTCCATTATCCCCCTGGATATACCAAATTACCCCTGATCCCAAAGAACCCCTGATCTCTACTGACTGAAACTTTATATCGAAGGATATATGAATGAAAATAAAAGAAAAACTTTTTATAATAATTAAATAACAGTGAACAACAAATTTTTACTTTTATTCTGTCTCAGCAACAAACAAAACTGGTCTATATGAAGTCAACGCTGCTGATTTCGAAAATGTTATTCATTTTGGCGTATCACGCATAGTTTCCATGAAATCTTAAAAAATATTATACAGTTATTGTACAATTGTACAATATGTATAATACTGTATATTGAATATAATTAATTAAATATTATGCAAAATATTAAAAAATATTAACATTACACACTATAAAAGTAGCAATACACACGACGTAATAAGACAAACATCACATGTGGTCAGAGTTGCGAGATAATAAAATAAATGAACAGCTTTTACTACAGAAATTGAATATTTTTTCCACAACAAAAAAATGGAAATTTCTCAAAAACTATACGTGATAGGAAAATAATAAGACCATTTTTGTAATCAGCGTTAAGGACTGTAATAATGACAAAACTTTTCCTGAGACAAAATCGTTGTTGAACAGTGTAATTAAAGGTCGAGGTCGGTGACAAACTCTACATGTCTTTCTTACGACAATTTATTTGTAAAGAACACTCGCATCTGAGGGTTTTACAATTCCTCACACCGTTAAGTCTTGCGGTCACTTTTCACTCAGGTCCTAGATTTTTACAGATTTAGTTTCAACGCAAACTTGAAACACTTCAAATTTCCAATTGATCGTATTCTTATATGTACGCATTATTTCGATATGCAATTCAATACTCATTTTGTCAGTCACGACAGCTAGCTAAATAAAAGTTAATATGATTTTTTTTATAATTAATTAACCAATAAAACGTAGAACATATTTCAAATTCAGGCCTGGGCCTATGCGTATAGGACCACATGAACGAAAATAACACGAAATAATAAAAAAAAAATTGGGGCATAAAATCGAGTGGCTGGAGAAAGAATATATGTTCAAAAACGTTTTCCGACAGTACCGTGCATGAGAGAACAAACAAGTATATAAAGTTATTGAGTTTATTAAAATTTTAAAAAAATAGAGATTTCGTGTGAGTTTATTATTTTTTATTGTTCAATTCTATACTACAGTATAATAAGAGAGCCGTCCGTCCGTCCGTCCGTCCGTCACACTTTCAGAAATTGTGAGAAAAAATTGAGAAAAAATTCAGAAATTGTATTACGGGCGGAAATGTGAAGCTCAAGATTTTCATGACTTGTTCTTTTCTGTAGTTTAGCCTGTCTGTTTGTCTGTTTGTGAAATTTATCCCGGGCAGTAATGGGGGAAGGGTGGGGGTGGGGGTAATGGGGGATGGGTGGGGTAATGGGGAGGGGTGGGGGTAATGGGGGAGGGGGGTAGCCCCCAAGTTGCATGAATGGGGGTGAGGAGGTTTTGGGAGATACCAGATTCAGAAATGTTGACACAATGTGAAGCTCAAAATTTTCACGGCTGCGTTCTTTTCTGTAATTTAGCCTGTCTAACCGTCAGCGAAGCGACGGGAACTGTACTAGTAATATTAATAAAGTAAATGGGTGTTTTGAGGCTTTGTATTTATCTGGGAGTTGAGAACCTGGAAGGTTCACAGACACAGGAAAATGACTGCGTTTTAAATGTTTGGAAGTCACGAACCGGGCAAAACAAAATATGGTGACGAGTTGTGCATATAATTGCACAAATAAACGAGTAAAGACCAACAAAGTATAATTTTTCAAGTAAATTATATTGGGTTAGGACATCTGAGATGGTTTTAATTGGTTATCATCATCATCATCATCATTATTATCATACCATAATTCACCGTATTTTCATGAAATTTCGTGACAACACCCTCTGGGATCCCTGAAATGTTTTTAGCAACTTTTTTTTTCAGATCGAGTGTCCCCCAGAAAAAAAATTATCCTAATTTATCTCCCAAAAATTTATATGGTGGAACACGAAGCACTTAAATTTCAAGATTTTGGCCCATTGGTCTTGGGATGTGAAACTCAAAATTTTGATGGTTGCTTTCTTTCGTTGATTTGTTGATTTCATGGCTTTTGTAGTTATTATTAGAAAAACTAACAAAAGCGGGCCCTACGGGCAATTTAGCTAGACCCCAATTACTGAGGAGCCAATAGCTTTCAGTCAAAAGAACGCAGCCATGAAAATCTTAGGCTTCACAAATCTTGATACAATGAGTTCAGATGTGAAGCTTAAGATCTTTATTTCCGCGTTCTTTTCTATAGTTTTATCGACCAAAAAATTGAGCCCTCAGTAATTGGGGGTTCAATTATTCGGTCACTAAAACTATAGAAAAGAACGCAGCAATGAAAATCTTAAGCTTCACATCCGAACCCATTGTATCAAGCAACGAAAATTTTAACGCGCTAAAGTAAAAAGTTAGAATTCCCTTTTTATATTAAAAAAATATAAAATTTTATAGAAGCGTAGACTGGTGGCCTTCCCTAACATTAAAGTCTACAAGTAAACCAAGTCCCAACACGTTTCTACAGAGCTTCAACACTTTCGTGGAATAAAGAAAATCAAGTTGGTCAATAAATTTAGAAAAGAACAAGCGGTAGCTCGCTATCGCCCTCCGGGCAGGTAGCAGTATATGTCACAGTATATGTAGCAGTATATATCACAGCTAGCTGTATATGTATATGTATATATGTATATGTATATTGGTACTTACGTATTATCGGCACTACCAAACTATTATTGGGACTACCAAACTGTTTATTATGTATTTTTTGCTTTCGTCATTTTCGTTTTCGAAGTACTTGCATTCACTTTTATAGAAAAGAACGCAGCAATGGAAATCTTAAGCTTCATGTCCGAACCCATTGTATCAAGATTTGTGAAGCTTAAGGTTTTCATGGCTGCGTTCTTTTGACCGAAAACTATTGATTCCTTAGTAATTGGGGGCCTGCAAATAGCTCGTGCTTGGCCGCGGAGTGACCTAGGACTGAGAAACTTGACAGAGCACATCGGCAGCTCATGGGCTCAGTTGGTGGTCGTTGCAGAATTTTCCAATGTGCCGTTTAGTCTGTGCACGGTTCCGAAGAAAGCGGACAGACACACAGACACATTTTAGCTCAATAGTATATAGGATGTAGCCACCAAACGCATCCTTAACTATTAAAAAAAAACACCTGCATTTTCTTCTATTTCCTTAAAATATAAAAAATAAGAAAACAGTGTTACACAAACTTCAAACTATTTTTAACAGAGAAGTGGGTTGGAGTAATGGGGGAGGGGTGGGGTAATGGGGAAGGGAGTTGGGATAATGGGGGAGAAGGGTGGGGGTTATGCAACAAGGGGTGGGGGTTAGCCCCCTAAGTTGCATAAAGGGGAGTGAGGGTGTTTTGGGGGGAGGGGGAGAATGACCTTCCCCCCAAAGGGGTAACCCTAACGTGCTCTGCTTGTGATAGGTAAAAAATCATGTGACAAGCTGCATTTGAAATTTAACTGCTTCGTGAGCTTAAAGTAAAAGTGAAGCTGCATTTAAAATTTAAGTGATTCGTAAGCTAACTGTAAATGTTAAACTGTAACAGTTAAATTTTTATTTAAGGATCCTCTTCAAACCCGGATTACGTGAAGGAGAAACGAGGAACTTTACCAACAATGTTGTGTTTCACGAAAAACCAAGTTGTTTGGAAATTTTTTCATTTTTAACAATGTTAGTCTGCAACGAACTGGATACAAAGTAGGTCATTGGGAATTTTTACCTTCACGTCGCATTCTTCTTTGTCAAGAATAAAACATATTTCTCAAACAATATTCTGAAATATAATACCGACATATTAGTACTATGCTAGCAAAAATACCCGTCCTACGGGCGGGATATTCTCTAAGCAAGTTAGAGTTTAACATTTACAATTAGCTCATGAATCACTTAAATTTTAAATGCAGCTTCACAGATTTTACTTGAAGCTCACGAAACAGTTAAATTTCAAATACAACTTGTCACATTTTTTTTACTTATCATGGCTTCCGATGAGTAGCTAAAATTTTTGAGTGCTACATTCTTTTCTAAATTTATTCACCAACTTGATTTTCAACTAAAACTATAGTCATGAAAATCTTAAGCTTCACAAATCTTGACATAATGTGAATCTCAAGATTTTCATGGCTGCGTTCTTTTCTATAGTTTTATCGAGGTGCTGGGGCCTTCGGGCCCAGTAATTGGTGTGAGTGGGGGGCGGGCTGATCACATATTTTCGTTCATTACTCATCACCCCCATCCACCATACAAAGTTTGGTCGAAATTGGTTCAAAAAGTACAAGTTTTTTCTGCAAACAGACAGACAGACAGACACATTTTCGATGAATTATAGTAGTAATGACTGTACAGTAAATCTGCATTGCCCGAAGGTCAGGCCCGTATCCAGGATTTCAGAAAGGGGGGGAGGGCAAAATGCAAAGTAGTGCTGCCGAGCGTAGCGAGGCAATACAGCTAAGGGGTCGGGGGGAGCGCTGTGAGCTCCCCCAGCGGGGTCCGAGAGAAGTAATTTTTACTATATTTTTCTTTTAAAGTGCATAAATCATGGACTAAAAACAGTGAAAAGTACTGAATCATTTGACTTCATCACACAATTAATTAACGACAAAATAAACCTAGTTACCTGTCTTAGCTTGCTGAATGTTACGGAAATTTACTTATCCTTAGATACATCCTCTTCACCTCCATGGGGGGGGGCAAATGCCCCATTTTCCCCCCATGGATACGCTACTGCCGAAGGGTAATAACAGCCTTCGTTAGAACTAGCAAAAATATCCTGCCTGTAGGGCGGGTTAAATATTTAAGAAAATGTTTAAGAAAATATTTCCGTGAGCCTCAGAACTGAATTGTTATTACTAAAATTTAAGACATTTTTATAGTAAAATTTACTCTAATCTATATTGTGATTTTACTTGCAAAACTATAATTCGATAAAGCTTATTCTCCATATTATTTTCCAATAAACTGTAAATAGTCTGCACTTTAATCACTTTAATTAAATAGTTTTCTTTAAAAGTTTTTTTTTTTAAAGAAAACGATTTAAAACGATGCAAGCGTAAACTATTTGCGATTTATTCCAAAATTACGTGTAGAAGCTTTATCAAATTTTACTTTTGTAAGTAAAAGTGATGGTAAATAAAAAAATAAAAAAAACCACTGTATAGATTACAATGAACAACCTGTTATCCGACCCTAATGGGACCTGATATGGTCTGACATCTGGAAAAGTCAGATACCTGGATCATGCAGGGCCGTTTCTAGCCATTAGGAGGCCCTAAGCAGTATACCCATTTGAGGCCCCACCCCTCCATCCACCAACTCACGCCTTACTACATTACCTCAGCGCACACATACAAAAAATGGCGGTAAATTTATAGTATTACACCCGTCTCCCTTTGGAGGTGAAATTTATGTTTTTCCTATGGTTTTTGATGTGTTTTGAACGAATCTGACCTTCAAAACCTTCGGAAATGACTCGTTTTTTAGATACCCCCCCTCCCCCCAGCCGGCAATCTGGGGGGACCCTGGTGGGAACCGGGAGTTCTCGGGTGGGGGAAATCACAGAAAAAGAGTCATTTCTGACAGTTTTGAAGGTCAGATTCGTTCAAAACACATCAAAAACCATAGGAAAAACAAATTTCACCTTCAAAATTGACCTAACCTTCCTAACCTAACCTATCCTAACGTAACCTAACCAAACCTAATCTATCCTAACCTAACGTAACCTACCCTAACCTAACCTAACCTAACCTAAAAGAAAAACAGGAATTACCTTATTCACGTGCAGGGGCAGGCTGAAGCTCTTCCTCGTCTTCCGACTCATCAGAAGACAGTTGCTGAGTTGTAAGGGGTCGCTGCCGGTCTGAGAGAGGTGGGTATAACTTGGCTGCCTGAATAAAGAATTGGTGGAGTAGATTTCGCTTGTCTTTAACTGAAGAAATGAACAAATATCTTGCCAGGTATTGGTACAGATATTTTGACCGAATACCTGGCCTCTTAACCCACTCCTTTAAATCCCGCCAAAATCTTTCGATATTCTTTGTGTGAATTTCGATATTCTCGTTATCCACAAAATTTTTAGAATGATTAATAACAAAATGCTTGTAACCTAAATCACTTATAGTCTTGTAGGCAGCCCAGGAATCATTATAAATCACAGAGCCAGGCCTAATGTACTTCTGAATGAGTGGAATGAGTGTTCCTTTGTCGCGTTTCACACCAATATAGCCCGTTAAGGCACAACAAACCGACGTTTACTGAGTCGTTCAATACCACTAAACAACCAAACCTGGCTCAGAACCCGACCTCTCTCGTACTTGCGGTGAACGATCAAAGTTTCGTCTAAGGGGTTCCAACAAACCTTAGCCCCCCCCCCCCCCTCATTTGCAGCTTACATGTTTACTTATATCGAAATAGTTTTTAGTGATTATAAAAATATATAAAATTCTTTTTTTATTGCAGGTATTAAAATTACTCTAGCTGATAAAGTGATAATATAATGGCTTCTCAATTAATTGGTGATTCGGAGAGGCAACGTGTGATAGATCGCATACGAGCAATAGCATTTTGGGAAGCTCGTGATGCTGGAGCCACCTTTATAACACGTTCATGGGTTGCCAAAAAGTTGCGAAGAAGTGAGGACTTCGTCAAAAGAAATTGGAATAAAACTTTGGATGAATGTGAAATGGATACAACCAAATCTGGGCGCCCAAATTTGCCACTCTCTCAGGAAACAAAGGACATCATTGAAAGCGGTACGCGTAAGCGGAAAAACAGCTGTGCTAAACTTTCTAGAGAGATCGAAGTGTTGAGAGGAAAGATCGTTAGTGGTGAGATCATTCGACTGTACTGTCATAGGCAAGGTTTAAAGCCTTGGCATGAACTTCCAAAGCCAAGAAAAACTCAACTTAACATCGATGACAGAATGTGGTTTGCCCATTATCTTGAAGATTGGGATGTGGATGATTTCATGCATTTAGCTGTCTCCGATGAATTTTTTGTTTACGTAACACGTCGGCCTAACTACCAAAATGATCGAGTGTGGGCCGCAACACCAGATGAAATCGATGACAATGAACATTATCGCGAATTATTAAAAAGTCCAGACTGTGTTGGTGTGTTTTTTTTGTTCACTGCAAAGAAGCTCATGTGGGTGCTGAAGCCAAATGGTCAGAGTTGGGATGGACAGTATTTTCGTGATATTATTCTATCCCAGCATGTCATTCCTTTTCTAAGAAACCCAAACAATGTTATGGATGTCGATCAGGTCACACTTCTGCACGATAAGGCCCCCTGCTTTAAGGCATTAGCCACTCAACAGTTGTTGCGGAACCATGAGATCGATTTCTTTGGAAATGAAGAATGGCCAGGAAATTCTCCTGACCTGAACGTATGTGAACACATTGGATCAGTTATAAAGGACAAGGTTGAATGTCTCTTGTTTCAAGAACCTGCAGCAAATCGATTTTCGAAGGATACAATGACGCAACACATTGAAACTGTTTTAGCAAATTTGCGTAACGATCAAGATCTATTCACGTCACTTTTGGCAAGCTACCCAAAGCGAATTCAGGCTGTCTTGGAAGCCACTGGCGGGAACACCAAGTTTTAATTGTTTCTCATTAAATGCAGAATTAAATTCTCTTTTGTAAGGTATGTTTAGTTTTACTGTACCTCTGATGGTTTAGGCCATGAGCGAGGGGGGTGCTAAGGTTTATTGGAGCCCCGTACTAATGAATTTGAACCAAAAATAGACATTACACAACGATCATCCACACTCCCTTATTCCCCTTCTTCACCCACCAGTCTCGCGTATATTAAATCATTATGTAACAATACTAATAAAGCTGTTTGTAGAATCCATGTGCAGCTTTAAACATTTACTAACTTACGAATCTACACGATTATATACGAGGGTACTTCAATAAATATCTGCACTTTTTATTTTAGTGATAATATAGTATATATAATATAGACTCGCAATAACGAGCCAAACTGAGATCTATAGGCTTATTTGGCTGGCAACAGTATAGGCTTATTTAGGCTACTCGTAGCTGTCCCATATTGTACGAGTAGTGAGCGTGGCTGCGCCGCTTTCAATTTGTACTCTGGAAGAACAGAAATCCGTGGTTCGTTTTTTGTGGGCAGGTGTGAAAGGAGCTGAAATTCACACGCGTTTATGTGCTCAGTATGGGAATAATGCGTTACCACGGCGAAGTATGTACGAGTAGATTCAAATGTTCAAGGAAGGTCGGATATGTGTGACGGGTGCTCAGCGATCAGGACCGTCAACATCAACCAGTGGTGACAAGCAGGAAGAAGCAAGAGCCATGATTTTCGATGACAGAAGATTAACAATAAAAGAAATTGCATCTTCATTAGACATTGGTCAAAGGTCAGCCTATTCGATAGTTCATGACATTCTTGGCTTTCACAAGGTTTGTGCAAGATGGGTGCCCAAACAGTTGACAGAAGAGCACAAGCGTAATCGTATGGACGTCTGCTCTCGTCTTTTGGCGCGGTCTCATAATGAAGGTGAAAACTTTTTGGAGCGCATTATCAATGGAGATGAAACCTGGATCCATCACAATGAACCAGAAAGCAAACGACAGAGCATGCAATGGAAGCATCCAACATCTCCTGTTGCAAGGAAGTTCAAAGCGCAGCCGTCAGCAGGTAAAGTTATGCTAACACTGTTTTGGGATACACGAGGCCCTATCATCAGTGGTGTAGTGCTGTGGGAACGCGTGGGAACGGCGTTCCCTTACTTTTTTTGGTAGACGGAACGGCGTTCCCTCACTATTTGAAATAAATCCGAACTTACAAATCTCTAACGTCATGAAATTTTAATTCCCACCCCTAGAAGAAATATGAGAAAGAATCATTAACTGTTTCATTTCTTTTAGCTTCGACTGAGGCAATGCTAGCCTATAAAGATCTGGTGAAACAGTCACCACGGCGTACCAGTTGTTAACTTTTTTTTAGTTAATCATTGCAGTTGTTAGCTATTTTTATTGATCGTACTGGATGTCATATATCTAATGACACTGGAAATACTGCATCTTCAATCTTGGAATATATCCTAATATCCAGTGCATATGACCTCAAAATATCCCTGAAATTGGTCAGATTTCAAAAGATTTCCCGGGGGGCTTACAGTGCCCCCGGACCCCCAGCTGTATGGGCTCGCCGCGCTCGCCATTGTCCCCCCCGCATCTGAGTAACACTTTCAAAATGCGTTCCCTCACTTCTTTATTTAGCACTACACCACTGCCTATCATTGAGCATTATCTAGAGCGTGGAACTACAGTAACAAGTGCATCGTATTCTGACATACTTCGGAATGAGTTAAAGCAAGCAATTCGCACAAAACGGAGAGGGAGATTGTCGGAAGGTGTTATTCTGTTACACGACAATGCGCGCCCTCATACCGCTGCACAGACTAGAAAATGCCTTAAAGAACTTAAATTTGAAGTTCTCGACCATCCAGCCTACAGTCCAGACCTGGCACCTTCAGATTTTTACCTGTTTGGACCACTAAAAGACGCTTTGAGAGGTCAGCGATTCCAAGGCGATGATGACCTGAAGGAGGCGGTGCATGACTGGCTACGCACACAGCCAAAAACATTCTTTTGTGATGGTGATGGCATTAGGAAGCTTGTAGATCGCTGGACTAAGTGTATTGAGAAACAGGGAGACTATGTTGAGAAGTGATGTGTTTATAATCTATCAGATGTGAAAATAAAATTGTGAAAATAAAAAGTGCAGATACTTCTTGAATTAACCTCGTATATATATATATATATATATGGGAATGAACTCAAAATGGTCCCCTGAGTTTTTTATGATACACACAGACAGTGCATGGAACAAGGAACTCTTCTGGGATAATTAAATTCACTATAGTCCGAATAAGTAATGGTAAATGACAAATACCATAGTTTTTCTTTTTCATGATGCTAGCCCGACGCGGGCAACGGGTCACTCGCAAAGAGGTCCCATAAATATAGCTTCCCTCACCAGCTATCTGCAAAGCAGACATGATCCAGCAGGGCTAGGCTGCTTTAAACCCTAGATCCATGTCCCAAAGCTGGATCCTGTCTGCTTTGCAGATAGCTGGTGAGGGAAGCTATATTTATGGGACCTCTTTGCGAGTGACCCGTTGCCCGCGTCGGGCTAGCATCATGAAAAAGAAAAACTATGGTATTTGTCATTTACCATTACTTATTCGGACTATAGTGAATTTAATTATCCCAGAAGAGTTCCTTGTTCCATGCACTGTCTGTGTGTATCATATATATATATATATATATATATATATATATATACTTTAATTGCAATAACCGCAACAATATAAAATTACACCAACCCGCAAGGAAAAAATATAAAATTAATTATAAAACAGTGTTTAAAAAGGCTAATTAATTTCGGCTGGTCACAACCAAGCCCTTTTCAAAGCCATAAACTAAATAAAATACCTAAAAAAGTTATGAAACTTCCGCCCTGCGGAAGAGCTAAGATTAAAATGATTGTGTGAAGGCTTCAAGGCATAAACACGGACAGAGATATGGTAGCTGTCGTACGTCTGGCAGTTGGCAAAGGCAAACTATTGCCCAGATTTCAACCTTCGAAATAAGAAATCTGTAAAAATCAATCCTGTACATCTGGCAGCCGGTCACGACCCGAAATTGCCCTAAAATATTTTAAAATGTTAAAAATAAAGCTATCCATACTGTTGGACAACTTAAAATTGGAAATGGTTTCTTCTGCCAAAATATAAAATGCCTCGTATATTTGTCTCTGTTCGTGGTCCCTAACCTTTATGATAGGTTTAGAATCCTGGAAGTTAAAAATATGATTATGCTGTTCCCTATGCTGAACTAGGCTACTATAAGTATTACCCGATCTCAGGTCACGTTTGTGGGAATTAATCCTTCTCTGAAAATCAGTTGTCTCCCCGATGTATTTTTGAGGGCAGCCTCCACATGGGATTTCATAAACTACGCCAGAATTGTTGGAGGCTTTAGTTGGGGTTGAGGAGGTCCCTTGTCGGGCCTTTAATTTGGGAACACTACACATTCTGCCTTTCCTATTTTCCAGTGTTGTTTGAATGGTAATTGGGTTTAGTTTTAGGTTTGGTACCAGTTTTTCGATCATTTTCCATATGTAGATTATGATGTACCTCTCTCTTCTTCTTTCCAGTGAGTACAGATTTAGTTTACGTAGTCTTTCCCAGTAGTTGAGTTCTTTGCAGCCATCATTCTTGGCTGTGAAATGCCTTTGCGTTTCTTCTAGTTTATTAGTTTCTTCCTTTTTATATGGGGACGTCAAAACTGAGCAGTGTTCAAGTTTTGGTATAATATAATCAGTGTTTTTAGCAGGGGAATCATTACTGTCCTGTCCCTTCTCTTGAACGTTCTTAGTACCTGTCCGGCGACTCTTTTTGCTTTATTTATCGCTATCTGATTTTGTGTTTCGAATTTCGCATCATCTGTCATTATTATCCCGAGATCAATCGCTTTCGTGCTTCTCTGAATTTCCTGTCTATCTGGAGCATAATATGCAGTCTGTTTAAATTCTTCTTTTCTACCGTATCTCAAGAGCTGAAATTTCTCGGCGTTGAATGACATGTTGTTGTCTTCTGACCATTTGTATATTTTGTTCGTGTCCCTCTGCAAGGCCTCCACGTCATGTACATCGCTGATTTTTCTGCTGATCTTTGTATCGTCTGCAAAGGATGTTACTATACTGTTGCTGTTTACTCCGCTGTCTATGTCTGTTAACATGATAATGAACAGGAGTGGGGCCAGTACTGTCCCTTGTGGTACTGAGCTACGTACTTCCGATTCTGATGATGATATACCTTGAATTTTGACGACCTGCAGACGATCTCTAAGGAAGTTGTAGATCCATTTTCCCGCTTTGCCTGTTATTCCCATATATTTAATTTTATGTGCTATTATACCATGGTCACATTTATCGAAAGCTTTAGCAAAATCTGTGTATATAACATCGTAGTTGTCATTGCCTTCCAATGCATCTAGGATACTGTTGTAGTGTTCTATTAGTTGTGATAGGCATGATCTACCTGATCGGAATCCATGCTGATTTTCGTTGAATCTTTCCCGTGTCTCCAGGAAATCATAAATTTTGTCTCTAACTATTCTTTCAAATACTTTGGTGAGGTGGGACGTCAATGACACTGGTCTATAGTTCTTTGCTTGAGATCTGTCCCCTCCTTTATATATAGGGACAATGTTTGCTCTTTTCAAGATGCTCGGTATTTCCCCAGTGTCTAGGGATCTTCTCCATATCCAGTATAAAGGTGTAGCTATTTCATTTTTACAGTTTTTAATCAATAATGCGTTCCAATTGTCCGGACCTGCAGCTGAATGTAGTTTCATTTGTCCTATAGCTCTCGCTTCATCTTCTAGTGTAAAATCAAAGTCTGTTATATACTCTCCTTGCAATTCCTCTTCAAAGAATGCATTTATGTCAGGTATCGCTTTGTCACTTTTTGGGGTACTGAAAACTGATTCATTTTGAGTTCTTAATGTATCAGATATTTCTTTTGGATCGTCGGTTAGTTCATTATTTCCCGTCCTTAAGGGCCCAATAGCGGCGCGCGTTTTTGTTTTCCTTTTTGCATAGCTATAGAAGTATTTTGGATTTTCCTTTATTGCTTCTACCACCTTTTCCTCTTCCCTCTCTGTATGGTCCTTAATCAGGGCTTGTATTTCCCTATCGATACCCTCCAGTTTTTCTTTTATTGCTTTCCTGTCATTATCTCCGCAGTTACCTAACTTCGCCTCCACTCTCTTTCTTTTGCGGAATAATCTTCTCTTTTGCCTCTCTAACCAGCTCCTCTTTCCTTTTGGCTATGATTATATATATATATATATATATATATATATATATATATATATATATATATATATATATATATATATATATTATATATATATATATATATATATATATATTGACATTGAACGAGTAAAAGATTGAGACAGTGTGAGAGAGAGCGAAGTAGAGAGACAGAATTAGTGGGAAATGGCTTATCGATTGTTACACAAAGAACTTGTTAAGAGTTTCGATCTGAATAACAGTAACTGATTATCAGAATCACATATGAATAATCCATAGTTATACGAGCATAAATATATTTGTGAAATGATGTTGATGGGCCAAACCGTGGTGTTGACATGGTTACTTGCTGTCGCCGTCCAGGAGAGACTACATATGGGCGTGTCAGTAAAAACTGTAAGGTGACGGTCGCATGAAGCAGGATATGACCACCGGTTTGTGGCTGATGCCTATTATATGAATAGTGTTTTCCAGATTGTATTTGTATTATCAATGTGGAGAGATAATGATTTAATCATGATGGACAGATAAACCCATTAATGTTTCCCAGATTCCCAGATTTCCTGTTGCATTATCAATGTGGAGATATTATCAGATCTTAACAAGGAATATATATATATATATATATATATATATATATATATATATATATATATATATATATATATATACAATAAAACACCAGTTCTTTATTACAACAAATAGGCAATGGTTGAGAATGTTTTACTAAATAGTTTATCATACAAAATGCTCACAATTTGCCATAGATTAACATAAATGGCACACCTATACCCGGTTCATAGATAGTATTTGGTCCATCTCCCATTATTGTCTATTACATCTTGTAATCTGTGTGGCATAGATGCAATATGGTTATGTATGATGTGTGGATTTCTTCAGAAGATCACCAACTCAGCCATAGTGTGATCCAGCAGCTGGCGGCTGGTCCGCTCCTGCCCAGGCTCCCACGAGTTCACCACATTCCCTCACACGTTCTCAATGGGGTTGAGGTCACACCCCTTACTAGGCCAGTCCAGTAGTTCTAGATTTCGCTGCTCCTCAAACCACCTTCTAACAATCTTGGCGGTGTGGATGCGAGAGTTGTCCTGCAAATGGATTTTAAATATTAAAAGTAGAATTATATCTTATCCATACGCTTCATCAGTAACCCACTATTCGAGATAGGTTTTAACCCCTTTGTATTAGGGGTTTCTCTCAGCTAAATGTAACTGTGCGCCGTTATACAAGTAATACAGTCTGTAGTTATCCAGAATAAAATCCTAAAGTGTTGTCATAGTACTGAAAGAGTTAAAGAACAATTTTATTACCATTATTCGTTCCATGTAAATGTGGAAACCGGACATACAAATACGTGTAATACATAAATCTTACTCTAGTAATAGTATAATATTCTATAACACACAAATACAACATACCTGCATAAAGCTAATCTGCTCAGGATAGAGCAAGGCATACGCGCGTACAGAAGGCAGCATCACCTCCTCCAATAAACCTTAGCTACCCCGCCCATGGCCTAAACCATTAGAGGTAGAGTAAAACTAAATATACCTTACAAAAGAGAATTTAATCCTGCATTTAATGAGAAACAATTAAAACTTGGTGTTTCCGCCATTGGCTTCCAAGACAGCCTGAATTCGCTTTGGGTAGCTTGCCAAAAGTGACGTGAATAGATCTTGATCGTTACGCAAATTTGCTAAAACAGTTTCAATGTGTTGCGTCATTGTATCCTTCGAAAATCGATTTGCTGCAGGTTCTTGAAACAAGAGACATTCAACCTTGTCCTTTATAACTGATCCAATGTGTTCACAGACGTTCAGGTCAGGAGAATTTCCTGGCCATTCTTCATTTCCAAAGAAATCGATCTCATGGTTCCGCAACAACTGTTGAGTGGCTAATGCCTTAAAGCAGGGGCCTTATCGTGCAGAAGTGTGACCTGATCGACATCCATAACATTGTTTGGGTTTCTTAGAAAAGGAATGACATGCTGGGATAGAACAATATCACGAAAATACTGTCCATCCCAACTCTGACCATTTGGCTTCAGCACCCACATGAGCTTCTTTGCAGTGAACAAAACAAACATACCAACACAGTCTGGACTTTTTAATAATTCGCGATAATGTTCATTGTCATCGATTTCATCTGGTGTTGTGGCCCACACTCGATCATTTTGGTAGTTAGGCCGACGTGTTACGTAAACAAAAAATTCATCGGAGACAGCTAAATGCATGAAATCATCCACATCCCAATCTTCAAGATAATGGGCAAACCACATTCTGTCATCGATGTTAAGTTGAGTTTTTCTTGGCTTTGGAAGTTCATGCCAAGGCTTTAAACCTTGCCTATGACGGTACAGTCGAATGATCTCACCACTAACGATCTTTCCTCTCAACACTTCGATCTCTCTAGAAAGTTTAGCACAGCTGTTTTTCCGCTTACGCGTACCGCTTTCAATGATGTCCTTTGTTTCCTGAGAGAGTGGCAAATTTGGGCGCCCAGATTTGGTTGTATCCATTTCACATTCATCCAAAGTTTTATTCCAATTTCTTTTGACGAAGTCCTCACTTCTTCGCAACTTTTTGGCAACCCATGAACGTGTTATAAAGGTGGCTCCAGTATCACGAGCTTCCCAAAATGTTATTGCTCGTATGCGATCTATCACACGTTACCTCTCCGAATCACCAATTAATTGAGAAGCCATTATATTATCACTTTATCAGCTAGAGTAATTTTAATACCTGCAATAAATAAAGAATTTTATATATTTTTATAATCACTAAAAACTATTTCGATATAAGTAAACATGTAAGCTGCAAATGGGGGGGGCTAAGGTTTTTTGGAACCCCTTATATATTGATCTGCCGTAAACCTCCCGTGGATCTCAGTCAGCTCTCCTAGTCCTTGCAGGTGCATCTATCCCCACACATTCGCCGTCACGTGCCCACTCCGTGCCACTTCGTAAATATTTTGGTGGGCATATCTCGTGTTGTCCTTTCACCAAATACCTGAAGACGGCCGTGAGTTGTAGACGCAAACGTCTTCTCGTCAGAGAAGATAACTCTGCTCCAGTATGCGAGATCATCATTTATATGCTGGCAAGCAAACGAGAGCCTGGCATGATGATGTCGTTCCTCGATCCTCTCTTTTTTGGCAGGAGTACGGTGGTGATATCCTGCTTCATGCAACCGTCTCCTTACGGTGTCCACTGACATGCCTATATGTAGTGTCTCCCGCATGGCGACTGCGTTGTTGATCGGATCGTTCTGCACTTCATTGAATATTCTCCGGTCTTCTTCTGGGGTGGTTTTCCTTAGTGCCCCACACTTAGGACGATCTAGCAGATTCCCAGTCTCCTGCACATCTGCGCCCAGTGTCGAACAGGAGGCTTCGAAATTCTCAGTTTTATGGCTATGTCAGCTACAGAGAGAACTGCTTCCCGCATACCAATTATCCGGCCTCGCTGTGCAATTTTATCTTGAGCTAGATTCATTTTCAGAGTCGGTGTTCGTCATACGGTGAAGAAATATGGTATGAACATAGATCATGCCAGTAACCATGTCAACACCTCGGTTTGGCCCATCAACGTCATTTCACAAACATTAATATAATATTATGAGTTTATAAGTACATATACTCAGAGCCGGATTTAGCAGTGTGGGGGCCCTGGTGCATCTGGCATGCGGGGGCCCCCATAGGTACAGAATAAAACCTTTTTGGGTTGCAAGTAACTGACAGACTTTTTCTCCTTAAATGTACGTAATTGCTGGCAAATAATTTATTGTTTTCAATATATTAGTTATAAACAACAAAAAATAAACAACTCATCAAACAAAAACTAAACAATTCATCTTGCTTGAAGGTCTACGGTGAGGGGTAAGCAATGTGTGAAGTTACAATTTATCTTACAAACTAATTACGGAGACTAGATTAATTTACAGAATTGCCGTTTTGTTTTTCTTGCAGCAAATTCGCTTATACTAAGAGGTCAATGATTTTGTGGGGGCCCCCCTATTTTGTGGGCCCCCCCTATTTTGTGGAGCCCCTGGTGCCTCTGCATACACTGTAAAGTGTAAACCAGGTTAATTTCGCGGCAGCAAATTTTCGTTCTTTCATATCCTTGGACGAGTTTGTGGCATCATAATTTCCTGGTCAACAGTTGCTAGTTATAATCTTACAGATTAAAATGACGTCATGAATGACGACATTTATTCTGGACTGTGATTGGTCGAGGTTGAGGTCGTATATCAAGGCAAGTTTTACCTCTTGGTATACGGATAAAGTTTCAGCAGCATTCAACGTAACTGAATCTCTCGGTAAGATAGATTTGAAGCTCTCCACACTGAAACCTATTCATGCTAAATGGATTGATTGTCTCTGCATGGGATAACCTACACCAAATGAGGGAGACAATTCGGAAGGGTTGAAAAATTAGTGGCATTCAGGACAGCAAATGACAGTATAATTTAAAATATTTTTACTGCTTTTATTTTACAATGTTTTATTATAATATACTGAATTTACTTTTCAAATAAAGTATTTTAATTATTTAAGTGTTTTATTTTCTTACTCGCTTCCAAAGTTTAGTTTAAATTGTCAAATTTTCGCCTGCTCGATATTTTCGCGTAAACTACTGTATAGCCTACGCGAAAAACGCGAAAATTTCCTGCAGGCGAACATTTCGCATTCACTAGTATATAAAAAGTTTTGGATCACTTTAACATATTGCTTCCCAAAGCATTCGGGAAGCAATATGTTAAAGTGATCCCTCCTGGGAACGGAAGCAATATGTTATAGTGATTAACACTGGGAAGCAATATGTTAAAAAGAGAAAGGTTGGTTGGTTAGAAAGAGGTTGGTAATCTAGGAGATAACCTACCGACCGTAAACAAAGCTATAAATGCCCTAACCGGGCATTCTTTATATATTTAATGTAGGTTAACTGAATGCCCGGTTAGGTAAACTGTACGCCCTTGATGATTGGTTAGGTTGAGTCGTGATATTTTCGTTAGTTTTAACGAAAATATCACAACTTAACCTATCCAATCGTCAAGGGCGTACAGTTGACCTAACCGAGCATTCAGTTAACCTACATTAAATATATAAAGAAAATGAAAGGAGCTACTCAGCTCGTACTTGTGGCAAATGATGTGGCGTGACCGATTCTTCAGAAATCCATTTTTTACTTTGTGTGACCATATAGCGCAACAATTCTAATAAATTTACTTTCAATCGAATATTTTAACATGTTATGATTTACTTTTTATGCCTTTACTTTATTAAAGCGAACATTTATTATCATACTCCTTATCCTAAATATTGGGAATCAATATGTTAGTGATTAACACTGGAAAGCAATATGTTAAAGAGAGGTTCCTGGGAAGTAATATGTTAAAGTGATCCAAAGTTTTATTGTAGTAGTGTTCATATAGATTTGCAGTAATCATAATGGAACCTTATTACTGTATAAGACTAGCAAACTACATGGCGTTCAACGCTGTTCACGATCATATTAATTGTTTATCTTTATGAACATAAACATTACATTATAATTACCTGTATGTCAATAACTGCACATTCAGTTGTCTTTTAGATATACAGGGGTGTGCTGCCAATTTCTTAACAACCAATTCTGATACAGATAGGGGTGTAAATCGGCGAGCACCAATGGCGCGAGTCATTAAGGTAGGGGGTCTGGGGTGAGCAGTAGCTCCCTCAGCGGGGTCCGGGACGGAGCTCCGGAAGCCAACGCATTTTAGCTTTTCCAAACAGCATTTTGTAACATTTTGGCAGAAATTATTTAACATATTCTTTATACTCACGAATGACATAATTATCTAAAAATAAACTAATTTTTCATCAAAAAATAAATAAATATTGAAACGACCACTGTTTGTATTTGACTTGTGTGCGTGCATCTCTCTCTCTCCCTCTGCATTTGCTTGTCCCTTATATAGCACTATATAATAGCAGTATGATATTATGATGTATGTGTGCTAAAATACATACATGCAAATAATCGTACATACACATACGTACATAATTACACACGCTGGTAAAGTCTCTGATCTAATGTTTACATGTCCTAGTCCGGCTCACTCAACCACGTGTTTCAGTTCGAGCCAGCAAGCCAGCTTTGCTTATTACGCAGTTGTTCGATCGATCTTTTCATAAATACTTTCTAAAAATTTCATAATGAAATAAAATCATTCTAATGGAATGCAATGAATGTAACATCACATGTCATATTGTAAACTAAAGCTATAATTCACAAAAACACAATTGTGAACGAGACAAATCCCGGGTGTCATGAGCATTCGTAAAATTCATCAAGACTGACTGACAAATTGCAAATTTCAAGATAAATTTCTACTGACTGTTAAATATTTGTTAAAAACAAACAAACGGTTCGGTGATCCAATCAAAATTTAACAACCGGTTCGGGTAAACCGGACCGAATCGGTCCCAGCAAACCCCTGGATATAAAGTCCTTTAGCTGTATAAAAGGCAAAATAATAATAATAATAATAATAATAAGGTACTTGTAGGTTATCTCCCCCCCCCCCCCCCCCACCAATTTTGACAGAATATTTTCGTTAAAACTAACGAAAATATCACGACTTAACTTAACCAATTACACTGGTCAACACTCATTTTATTGCCAATCATATTAGAGTGATTTTGGGGTAACTTTGTGGTGCTGATTCCGAATATGACATCGGTTTTGCTAGATTGGCTCTAATTTATGAGATAATTGGTACCCCATTGAAACACGTAAAAATGCAAAAAATTTAATGTTCAGGCGGAGCCTACTTACTGGTTGGGTGGCCGATGACTTATATACGGAAGGGGAATATTCTAGAATGATCGCGGAGTAAACACTAAGAATATTCGCGTGTCTCACCATCTAGAATGTTCCGGTAGTTTCCCATATGCACGCGTTATGGTTACGTTTCCTATTAATTGAGGGTATTCATTATCTCAAGAACTAGAGCCAAATCGGAAAAACTACTTTCATTTTGGAATTCAGCAACCCCAAAATACCCTAAATTCGTACGAATTTCCTTGGCAACGAAACAAAAAAAATTTTTTGTTGACCTGTGTTATCAAGGGCGTACAGTTGATCTATTAGTAAATAGTAAATACTATTCCAGAAACAAACAATGTTATAATTAATAATAGATCAACTGTACGCCCTTTGTCAAAATTGGTGGGGGGGCGGGGAGATAACCTACAAGTACCAATAATAATAGGTGCCCTAACGGTAATGCCTGAAATTTGTACCGTGTATAAAAATAATCATATTAATAATAAATTTTCTATCAGTCATGGCGGATAACTTGTTGAAAATAGTCTCATATAACGTAAGGTCAGTGAGGAATTCGATTGTAGATGTTCATAAAATCTGTAACAGTGCAGATTTGATACTCCTGCAAGAGCACTGGCTACCTAAGCACGAGCTAAAATTCCTCTCTACCATCCATGATGATTTTATGTACCATGCGTCATCAGCAGTAGACTTGTCAGCAGGGCCATAACTACCTATGAGGTCACCGAGGTCCGGACCTCGGTAATTATTTCCTAAAAAAAAAAAAAGAGACTGAACCGTTCTCCGTGTATGAAACGCATATTACCGCTTTTCTTTTGAAAAGAGGGAGCGTCGAGCGTTTTGTGTTTTGTGTTTAGTGTATAGCTTGGGTTGTGTTTGTAGATGTCATTTTGGTCTGAATTTTGCTCGTCCCGCCGCGCTCGAAAAAAATCTGGACCTCACTAATTTCTAAACCCTAGTTACGGCCCTGCTTGTCAGATGAATTAATGTACGGTAGGCCCTTTGGTGGTGTTGCTTTTTGAATAAAGAAAAATTTGTCAAAACATATAAAAATTTTAACAAGCAATAATGTAAGGTTGTTAGGCATTGAATTACAAGTGAACAATCATTGCATATTAATTGTAAACTGCTATTTACCATACAACAACGGCAGTAATCTACTCGTAAATGAATACATTGATTTGCTGTACAAAATTAAGTCATTATCAGATAACCCCAAATATTCTCACAGTATAATAATGGGGGACTTTAATGCGCATATGAACTCGGAATTCTTTGTAGAATTGGGTAACATGTGTGAGTCGGCCAAATTAAGTATAAGTTATGTAGATGTATTCGGGTTAACCAGTGGTAATTTTACACACGTTAGTGATATGAGTGGTACCACCAGGTGGATTGATCATTGTCTCACTAGTAATAATTTAAAGAATCGAATTGTTAGAGTTCATATTCTGCATGATTTCCTTCTTTTTGATCATAGACCATTCGAATTATTAATTAATTTTACCAATTTATGCACAACACGACATAACAACTCAATGGGTAAGAATAATCACGTCGATTGGTCTAATGTTAATATGCAACAGAGAATAAAATACAAAGTCAGAACAGGTCACCTCTTTAATAATTTAGAAATTTTGCATCTTGCCTGCAGTAATCCTTGCTCAAATGATTCTCACTGTAAACCCATAGATAGGTATTATAGTAAGATAGTATCCCTGTTAAGAGAAGAAGGAAGCCCTCTGATTAAATCTTACAACTATCATACTAAGATTATTCCTGATGGAATGATTTTATTGCCCCCCTGAAGAGGGAATCGAAAGATGCCTACGATTTGTGGTGCTTTCATGGTAGACCCAGATTAGGATCAGTATACATGAATATGTGTAGAAGCAGGGGTCAGTATAAGACGGTCATAAGACGATGTAAACAGGAAGAAGAGTCTATTCAAGCATAAAAAGCCTGTGAAGCTCACATAAATAACGATAATTGTTATATTTTATTTTATTGGGTTCAGAATCCCAGCTGAGCCGTGAACGGCCAAGCTCTGAAGGGCCACACAGCCCAAGTTAAGCTAGACTAAAACTTACGGACTTGGAGGTCCTATTAGGTCCTACCTCAGGGTTGCTGACTCGATGTAGGCCTACCTTAGGCCTCAGTTGCATAAAATTAAGATAAAAAACAAAAGGGGGCACTATTTATGGTCTTTCTAAACCTTGCAACAACAACACAACCTGTACAATTGCACGATGCAACAATCTTGTATCTAAACAACCAAACTGAATTGCAAGAGTGCTCTCTATAAGACCACGCCCTGTCCGTGTCGCATTCAACAAACGAGTAGCAAAGACGCGCAGTGCCCCAAAAAAATGATACCACAAGAGCCCAAAAATGCTAGCTCTAAATTAAGTGAATTCTTCACTAACCTTACAATTATGAGATGGATATATATACACCTTAACTTAATATATAAAAGCAATGCTGCATCAATCAGCTTAGTCATCATATCGCCTTGGGACAACAATGGCTATTCCTCTTCTAGATTTTCTAACACTCCCCACCGAAGAGGCATTGTTGTCATTACCTTCTGCAAGTTTAGCCAAGCCTTCTCCATGAGGCTGTACCTCAAATGTTTCATCTTGACTATCCGTGTTTTTGCTGATGTCTAAAGCATCGAGTTTTTGTATAGGTCTCTTTAATTTTCCTCCTGAAGTCTTTACCAGTGCAGACCTAACTAAATTGTCTTTGCCAACAAACAACTCTTCAATTATGCCAAGCTTCCAGCATTGCCTTGGTCTTTCATCTCCAATCATTACCACTTCTCCCACCTTGATACAATTTGCATTGGAGCCCTTTACAGTGCCTGATGGGTAATAATTGAGTTCTGGCAAGTATTCTATCTGCCACCTCTTCCATAACTGATCTTGTAGCTCTTCAAGGTACTTGAACCTTCTGGTTAACTCTTCTTGAGTGCTCTGGATAGGCTGTAAGTCTTCTGGCAAACTGGGGCTTGATGTTAATCGTTTACCACAAAGAAAATGATTTGGTGTCAATGGCTATGCATCCTGTATACTGTTATAAACAAAGATGATAGGCCTACTGTAAACCATTGCTTCTACTTCACACAAAACAGTGCAGAATTCTTCTTTGCTCAAATGAGCGTTAGCTAAAAGTTTCTTTAATGGACACTTTACACTTCTCACTAGCCTTTCCTAAAATCCTCCCAACCATGGTGCTCTCTCAACAATAAACTCCCACTGTACCCCATGGTGTGAAAAGTAGGATTGGAATCCCTCCTCTTTTAGCAAGGACCAAACTTCTTGGAGTTCCTTTGCAGCCCTTTTGAAGGTTTTGGAATTAGATATGATTTTATTTGGGAAACCCCTTCTGTTCACAAACCTTTTAAAGGCCAAAAGAAATACATTACTACTTAAGTTGCTTACCAACTCCAAATGGATTGCTCTGGTGGTAGCACATGTGAAAAGACATATATAACCTTTGTTAGACTCCCCTTGCTCATACACATAAACTGGACCTGCGAAGTCTACTCCCACTACATCAAATGGGGCAGTATACAGGGTGTTTGAAAACTTTCTGTACAAATTGTAATGGGGGATAGGCAACACCAAGACAAACCCTTTTCGTCTATAAGTGTATGTCCGCTGACGTCACCATTCGGCGCGAGAGGGCGCCGCTGCAATTGGCTAAAAGGTGAAGTGGGCTAGACTCGCGCTTGCCGCGGGCATTCTTAAATCGGACGTATACGCGTAACATGGAGCGCTTCACGACTGCTGAGATGGCTGACATGCATATGGTGTATGGGGCTGCCAATGGAAACGGAAGAGCTGCTGTGAGGTTGTACCGACAGCGCTTCCCAAACAGACGTGTGCCAAACCACCAAACGTTTGCGCATTTGCATCGGCGACTGCGAGAAACTGGAACATTCCATGCAAACATGCATGACACTGGTCGGGAGAGAAACGTGCGCACTCCTGACATGGAAGAAGAAATCCTACGGCGATTTGAGGACAATCCAAGCGCAAGCACGCGAGGTGTTGCACGTATCCTCGGTGTGAACCACGACCTGGTCTGGAGAGTGTTGCACGAGCAGCAGTTACATCCGTTTCATCGTCAGAGAGTCCAGGCATTACAAACCCGTGTAGCATGTGGATTTGCGTGCGCCCACATGTGAGAATTGTGCATATTAAACACACCCTCACGTGTGAAACAGGCCTCATCTGAGATCAGCACATAAGCCGGAAAATTAGGCTGCACCGCTGTCTGCTGCAGAAACCAGCGTGCGAATTCCACACGAAGAGGGTAATCCCGAGGTTGTAATGCCTGGACTCTCTGACGATGAAACGGATGTAACTGCTGCTCGTGCAACACTCTCCAGACCAGGTCGTGGTTCACACCGAGGATACGTGCAACACCTCGCGTGCTTGCGCTTGGATTGTCCTCAAATCGCCGTAGGATTTCTTCTTCCATGTCAGGAGTGCGCACGTTTCTCTCCCGACCAGTGTCATGCATGTTTGCATGGAATGTTCCAGTTTCTCGCAGTCGCCGATGCAAATGCGCAAACGTTTGGTGGTTTGGCACACGTCTGTTTGGGAAGCGCTGTCGGTACAACCTCACAGCAGCTCTTCCGTTTCCATTGGCAGCCCCATACACCATATGCATGTCAGCCATCTCAGCAGTCGTGAAGCGCTCCATGTTACGCGTACTACGTCCGATTTAAGAATGCCCGCGGCAAGCGCGAGTCTAGCCCACTTCACCTTTTAGCCAATTGCAGCGGCGCCCTCTCGCGCCGAATGGTGACGTCAGTGTTAGAAAATCTAGAAGAGGAAGAACCATTGTTGTCCCAAGGCGATATGATGACTAAGCTGATTGATGCAGCATTGCTTGTATATATTAAGTTAAGGTGTATATATATCCATCTCATAATTGTAAGGTTAGTGAAAAATTCACTTAATTTAGAGCTAGCATTTTTGGGCTCTTGTGGCATCAGTGTTTGGGACTCTGGTGGCATCATTTGGGGCGCTGCGCGTCCTTTCTACTCGTTTGTGGGATGTCGTACGTACAGGGTGTGGTCTGATAGAGAGCTCTCTTGCAATTCAGTTTGGTTGTTTAGATACAAGATTGTTGCATCGTGCAATAGTCCAGGTTGCGTTGTTGTTGCAAGGTGGAGAAAGAAGACCATAAATAGTACCCCTTTTGTTTTTATATTAAATTCATGTAACTAAGGTCTAAGGTAGGCCCGCATCGAGTCAGCAACCCTGAGGTAGGACCTAATAGGATCTCAAATCCGTAAGTTTTAATTTTAGCTTAACTTGGGCTGTAGGTAGAACTGGCCCTTTAGAATTTGGCCGTTCACAGCTCAACTGGGATTTTGAACCCAACAAATAAATAAAATAACATGGTCCTTCGAACCGGATTCTAGCCCAAGACTGAGTCAGTGACTATTTTTCGGCAAAGTTCTGATTGTGCAAATTGTAGCCCAAGTTATGCCTAGACGGGTTGAGTACTATTGAGTTAAGGTCCCAGGGTAGAAAGTTTGGTCGCCCAATTGCGAAACTTGGCCAGTCGTCTGTCGTTGTTTTTGGCCTACATTTTACCGGTTTGGTTAATTTTGGGTTATTATTGAATTAAGGTCCCAGGGTAGAAAGTTTGGTCGCCCACTTGCGAAACTTGGCCAGTCGTCTGTCGTTGTTTTTGGCCTACATTTTACCGGTTTGGTTAATTTTGGGTTATTATTGAATTAAGGTCCCAGGGTAGAAAGTTTGGTCGCCCAATTGCGAAACTTGGCCAGTCGTCTGTCGTTGTTTTGGCCTACATTTTACCGGTTTGGTTAATTTTGGGTTATTATTGAATTAAGGTCCCAGGGTAGAAAGTTTGGTCGCCCAATTGCTAAACTTGGCCAGTCGTCTGTCGTCGTTTTTGGCCTACATTTTACAGGTTTGGTTAATTTTGGGTTATTATTGAATTAAGGTCCCAGGGTAGAAAGTTTGGTCGCCCAATTGCGAAACTTGCCCAGTCGTCTGTCGTTGTTTTAGCCTACATTTTACCGGTTTGGTTAATTTTGGGTTATTATTGAATTAAGGTCCCAGGGTAGAAAGTTTGGTTGCCCAATTGAGAAACTTCGCCAGTCGTCTGTCGTTGTTTTTGGCCTACATTTTACCGGTTTGGTTAATTTTGGGTTATTATTGAATTAAGGTCCTGGGGTGGAAAATTTGGTATTCCATACTGGTGTTTGGTTAGTACCCCACCCAGCAATTCAGTTTATTTGAAAGTAAAATTTGCGTTTGATCAGTTTGGTTAAGTATTTCTGCCAATTCAGCTCATTTGGCATTGAGCCCAATTGTTGTTTGCATTGAAGATGAGTGCATCTGAATTGAACAAATTTATAAAAAGGAGAAGCGCCTACAAAGGTCTAATTACAAAGGTCATTGCCACTATAGATTCTGCCATAGAGCAAGAGGATTTACGCTTAGTGACTGCGCAGCTTTCCATATTAGAAACTAAAAAGGTTGCTTTAAGTGAGGTAAATGTTAAAATTGAGGCTCTTATAGAAGAGGATGAAATAGAAAATAACATAATTTACTTTGAAGAGATTATTGATGATATAATTAAAGTAGGCCTCCGAGCAAAAGAGTTTAGCAGCTCAGTACAGTTAGAGACCAGGTCTAATAATGAAACACAACACTCAACAAATGATGTTTGTGAAGTTAAGGTTAACAGATCTGTAATTCAATTACCGAGGCTTGTACTCAAACCATTTTCTGGGAGTATTCAGGAATGGCAAGGATGGGCAGACAGTTTTCAATCAGCAGTTCATTCTAGTCAAGTGTTAAGTGCCGTGGAGCAGTTTAATTATTTGCAGTCCCTCTTGGAAGGGGAGGCAGCAAAGACTATAGCAGGATTAGCATTAACAGAGGCTAATTATAATGTGGCTTGGGATATATTAAAGAAACGGTTTGGTAAGCCAGAGATCTTAATTAAAAGCCACCTCCGTGCACTTTTAGCTATACCTCCTGTTAATAATCTTAATAGTGTCAAGGAGTTACGGCAGTTATATGATGAATTTGAAATTAGAACTAGGTCCCTGGATAACTTGGGTGTAGGAATGGAAAGGTATGGTATAATGTTGGTTCCTACACTGGAGTCTAAATTGCCTAGCTCAATTTTGCTTGAATTAAGTAGGGGACACACTACAGAACATGTGTACATCCTCCTTCAGCAGATGTTAAGTCTTTTAGGCACAGAATTAGCAAGACGCAGTGGCGTATCAAGGGAGGGGCGAGAGGGGCGACCGCCCCGAGCGGCACTTCCCGAGGGGCGGCAAATTACTGTCAGGCGGGCGCAGTATGCAAAATTTTGGGTTTTTATGTTTTAAAATGCAACTCTCCAAAAAATTATATCTCATCATTGTCGCGCGTTATTTGTGTACAAAATATCCATGGTTTTGATGAAAAATCATCATTAAATGCTATATATGCCACCTCAATGCCACTATTTCCACAAATAGTTGCGTTAAATTTTCACATCGGAAAGGTTGCCAGCCCTATTTTTCAGACTTTCCCTATATAATTAATGGTTGTTTTATTTTGCAGATACCCAACTGAATTAGCAAACATGAGCAAACGACAGAGACTGAGTGGTGCTGCATACAAGAATCTTCGCTAAAAAAAAAAGAGGAGGAAGGCAAGCGTGCTGCTAAGCGATTTCATCAGTTAATGGGATTCTCAGACACACCTTCAGTGCCTTCTGGGAAGCATGGAGATCAACCGCAATGTGATATATCTTTAGAGATAGATGTTCAAGCGGCAACTTCAAGTGAACCCCCAAATAATCAGGATCAACCCTCATCTACATCACAAAGTCACCTACCCACCCATCACCCACAGAGTCTGTTTAACGATTCTGGCAACTGGCCCGTTCCAATGACGGACAATTTGAGAATCGAACTCATTAAACGTGGACCATCACATTTGAAAAACATGAATGGACCCTTTTCAGCTGATTCAAACAATAGGTCAATGTCAAAAGTTTGGTATTTCAAAACTTTGGAAAATGGCGAAAAAATTGAAAGGTCATGGCTAATCTTCTCACCTTCAAAATGTAGCTTGCATTGCTTTTGCTGTCGTCTCTTCAACAACATCTCCAGTGCATTTGGAAAAGAAGAAGGATTTTTTCCCTGGAGGAAACTGAATCCAAGAGTACCTGAACATGAAAACAGTCCATATCATACCCGATGCTTTGAACAATGGAAAGAGTTGTCTATGCGCCTTCAGTTCAATGCTACAATAGATAATGCACATCAGTTGCAAATAAAACATGCTACTGCTAAGTGGAAAGAAATACTGAGACGAATTTATGACTGCATCATGTTCTTGGCAAAACAAGATCTTGCATTCCGAGGGCACCGAGAGAACTTAAATGAAGACGCTGGGCAGCTGGCAATTCTGGAAACTTTTTGGAGTTAATAAAACTAATGGGCAAATATGACTCAGTAATTAGGGAACATCTTACAAAAATACGAATGACTGACAAGATATCCACTACGTATTTGTCACCTAACATTCAAAATGAGTTCATCACACTAATCGGCTGTAATGTTCGAAAATGTATAATTGATAATGTGTCTAGTGCAAAGTACTTTGCAATAATTTTCGATAGTACACCAGATATATCGCATATTGATCAGATGTCTCAGGTAATTCGCTATGTGTCGATTAAAGATGGTAATGTAGAGGTGAAGGAATCCTTCGTTGATTTTATTAAATTAGAGGGGAAGACTGCTGAGGCAGTTACTGATCTCATTGTCACTAAGCTCCGTGAGGATGGGCTGGATATCCAGAATTGTTATGGTCAAGGGTATGACAATGCTGCTACGATGGCAGGTATTCATCTTGGAGTTCAACGCAGAATTCTTGATGTTAGCAAACACGCTGTTTTCATTCCTTGCAATAACCACTCGCTGAACTTGGCTGGAGTTCATGCCGCGGGACTGAGTCCTAATGCTGTAACTTTCTTTGGAACAATTGAACGAATTTTCGTCTACTTTTCTTCCTCTACTCATCGTTGGGATGTCTTAACAAAACATTCCAAAATCACTGTCAAGCGAGTCTCTGATACGCGGTGGAGTGCTAAGTATGATGCTGTTTCTAGTCTTAAGAAGAACTTGACTCACGTTGTTAGTGCCTTGGAAGAACTGAGTGAAGGGGTCTCCGAAAATCTGGACACAAAGGGCGATGCTGAAGCTCTGTTGACCTCCATCAATCCATCATGTCATACATATTCATTGTGTACTTATTTTTCTGGGATCCAGTGCTGAAAGAAATCAATGATGCTCAGCTACATTTTCAAAGAAAGGGACTTGCTTTGGACCAGTGTGCATTAAAAATGAACTCTTTATCCGTGTTTTTAACTAATGAACGAGAGGCAGTAGTATCAAACGCTGCAGATGCCGCCGAAGAGTTCTGTAATGAAATGGATATCAGTATAGACCGCAGAGTCAGGAGACGGAGAAGAATGCCTGGAGCAAGCTCGTGATGCTGGATTGACCTGCAAGAGTACGCAGAGAATTTTTTGAAATTATGGATCGTTTATTAGCAGAAATTGAAAAACGCACAGTTTGTCTTAAAAACATGAATGATCGCTTTGAATTTCTGTCTCCTTCGTACCTTTTGAATCAGTCCAAAGATGAAGAAATTAATACCAAGGTCAATAATTTTTCCTCCATCTACAATGACATTAATCCAGGAAGTCTACTGGAAGAAATAAAGCGTTTGCGCAGACATTTGCTCAGTTTCGAAAGCATAAGCGTCGACGATGATCCAAAGAAGTGGGATATGTTAAAACTACTTCAGTGGATCGTTAAATGGGATCTAGTGGAATCTTTGCCTCATATAACAATTGCCCTCCGGATCTGTCTAATTACATGCATGTCCGTAGCAAGTTGCGAACGAAGTTTCTCGAAACTGAAACTTATAAAAACTTACCTCAGGTCAACTATAAGTCAATCTAGACTGAGCAATTTGGCGATTATTTCAATTGAACGCGAAGTTGCAGAGACAATGGACATAGAAAAAATCATTCATGAATTTTCTGTTATGAAAGTCCGAAAATTTAACTAGGCATTATACATTATATAGTTATTGTTAAAATTATGTAGTCTATTATGTACGGTACATTATGTAGTATTGTTAAAATTGAAGTTGCTTTATTTAAGTTTTTCTTCCAATAAAAGTTTTGTTTAGAAGTGTATTTTTGTAAAGGAATTGTTTTTAAAATTGAAAATTGTTGCAGGGGGAGGGGCGGCGTTGGCATTTTCGCCCCGAGCGGCAAAAAGTATTGGTACGCCTCTGGCAAGACGAGAGGGAATTGAGTTTGCACAGTGGGATGGTAAACAAGGGGACAAAGGCAGGCACAGCACCAAAGTTTCCACAAAAAGGAATAACCCAGGTACAGTGTCAGCTCTACATGCATCCTCTGAGAATAAATTAAAGGGAATCAAGGAATGCATATTTTGCGAAGGCAACCACAAGTCATATAAATGTGAGGTGGCTGAGGCATTACCCTTTGAGGAGGAAAGGACAGGGTAACTAAGTCCACAGCATGTTTTAAATGTTTTTGAAAGGTCACAGAGCAAGGTTTTGTAAGTTTAAAATTTTGTGCAAAAAATGTCATGGTAGGCATCAGCCATTATTGTGTGAACACACTCCTAGTAGGCCTACCCCAGAAGTAGAGACATCAGTGGCACATGCTACTGCTATGCAAGGGAGTAAAAGTAAAGGGGGATTATTGCAAACAACTGCAGCCTTATTAATTGGGAATGAGGGAGAAGCTACTGTAAGAGTGTTGTTTGATAGTGGTAGCCAGTGTAGTTTTATTAAGACAAGAATTTCCAGAAAATTGAAGTTTAAAAACTTAAGAGGGAAAATTTAAGAATTTCTGGGTTTGGGGGTTCCGTTCAAAACCGAACCAAATTTAAGAAGGTAGAAGTTCTGGTTAAAGGGTTGTTACCGCAAAGTCCCACTATCAAGGTCCAAGCTGTAGAGATTGAGGAACTTTGTGCTCCAGTCACTACTTGTTTAGATATGGCATGTGTCCAAGAATTGCAAGTTAAAGGAATTAATTTGGGCAATAATAAGTTTGAAGGAACAGAAGATATTAGTCTTTTGATTGGAGCTGACTATTATTGGGACTTCATCACTGGTAATATTGTCCGCACATCTCGAGGCCCGGTAGCTATTGAAAGTAAGCTAGGCTGGATGCTACATGGTAGTTATTGCAATGAAATGGAAGTTAAGGCTCTTTTTGTTAAGATTGAGAACAGCCATGGTCTGGAAAGGCATTTGAAAGCGTTTTGGGAACTTGAATCTATTGGCATAAAGGACAAACAGGCAAGTACAGTGAACACTGATGTTTTAGAGCAATTTGAAAAAGGGATTGGGTTTAGAGATGGTTGCTATGAAGTTGGCCTCCCTTGGAAGGATTCTTGCAAACCCGGTTCAAACCTTCAGCTAGCTAATCGGAGGTTGGAGACTTCATTGTACAGGCTAAGAAAGAATGAGGAGTTGTTAATTGAATACAATGAGGCCATCCTAAGCTATGTAAGGGAGGGCTATGCTGAAAGGGTGCAAGGTGAGCTGGTGAACCAGGAGGCACATTAGCTGCCACACAATGCAGTGGTACGGCAAGACAAGACTACCACTAAACTGAGGGTAGTTTTTGATGGCTCAGCCAAGGACAAAGGTGGTGTGTCCTTGAATGACTGTTTGGATGCTGGGCCAAATTTAAATGCAGATTTATTTTCCTTGTTACAGAGATTCAGGTTTGGTAGAGTAGCATTGACTGCAGATGTGAAGCAAGCCTTTTTGCGGATAAAGTTAAAACCAGAGGACAGAGATGCAGTAAGGTATCTGTGGGTGGATACGAAAGACTTGTTGGAAAATGAACCTAAGGTTCAAGCATATAGAATGAAGTCAGTGTTGTTTGGCCTCAGCTCTAGTCCATTTCTGTTGGCAGCTACTATGCAGTACCATTTTAAGAAATATTCTGAAGTCTATCCTAACACTATTGAACACATAAGGAAAAATTTTTATGTTGATGATTTGCTGTGTTCCGTGGATAATACAGAAATGGCTAAACAGATATTCATGGAGGCTAGAGCTATAATGAGGGAGGCTGGCATGGAGCTTAGAAAATGGCAGACCAATCATTCGCAATTACAAGAGTTTATAAGTCATTCCTGTGTAGTACCTGATGCAGCAGAAAGTATTGAGGATTCTGGTATTAAGGAGTTGTGGGCAATAGACGCAAAGGTGCTAGGCATTGTTTGGCAGCAAGATGATGATTTGTTTACCTTCAATGGGAAATCTTTAGTAGAGCTGGCTGAGAATGAGACAAGGTGGACAAAACGTACAGCTCTTAGTTTGGCTTCAAAGGTCTTTGATCCTCTTGGATTCCTGGCTCCATTTGTGATAAAGTCAAAAATTTGGTTTCAGAGCCTCTGGGAAATTGGACTTGGTTGGGACCAAGAATTACCTGATCATATGGTGGTAAGGTGGAAATATTGGTTCAAAGAATTGGCACATCTTGGAGACATTGAAATCCCAAGATGGTACTTTGGAGAGTTGAACAATAGTCCAGACAATTTGGAGCTGCACATCTTTTGTGATGCAAGTGAGGAAACCTATGCAACTTGTATTTATATAAGAGGCGCATTGCAAGAGGAAGTAAGTTGCAGGTTGGTTGCTGCAAAGAGCAGAGTAGCACCTTTGAAAAGGCTTTCTGTTCCAAGGTTGGAATTGATGGGTGCAGTTATTGCTAGTCGGCTTGCAGTTATAGTGCAAAAGTCTTTGGCCCTCTCTGAAATTCCAAGCTATTATTGGACAGACTCCACTATAGTTTGGCACTGGTTAAGAAGCCAGGAGAGGAAATGGAAACCATTTGTTGCCAATAGGGTGGAGGAAATTCAAGCGCACACAGATCCCAAGCAATGGAAGCATTGTCCAGGCACCCAAAACCCCGCTGATTTACCAACACGAGGAATTTCAGTGAAAGATCTTGCACAGTCAAGTTTGTGGTGGAATGGGCCGGAGTGGCTAAAACTTGGAAGTGAAAACTGGCCTTCTAATCAGCCTATTGTAGGAGAATGCCAGGCTGAAGAAGCATGGGTGAGTGAGGTGAGAAAATGCGCTGTGAACAGTTGTCAAGTTATGCAGCAGGACCCCATATTGAGGCTTGAGGACATTAGCAGTCTGAAAAGATTGTTAAGAGTGACAGCATGGGTATATAGATTTACCAACAACATAAAGGGAGAAACAAGAAGGGAAGGAATTCTGAACAGTAATGAGATTCAGCAAGCCAGGAAATACTGGGTGGTATATATGCAGAAGGAAAAATTTAGTGAAGAGAGAGAATTGCTCACCAGCCATCCATTACAGGTTCTACCAACACATTCTGCGCTCAAGGGTTTGGATGTGTTTTTGGATCAGGATTTATTGAGAGTAGGAGGTAGACTACAGTTTTCTGGGCTTCCAGAGGAGAAAAGACATCCAATTTTGCTACCTTCTGGGGGGCACTTTGTGGGCCTTTTGATCCTGAATACTCATCATAAGCTGTTACATGCTGGAGTTAGAGAAGTGATAATAGAGATTAGACAACAATTTTGGATTCCCAAAATTAGACAAGTAGTAAAAAAGGTCTTGCATAAATGTGTGGTTTGCAAGCGTTGGAGTGCAAAGCCTTATTATGAAAAGGTGGCTCCACTTCCAAGAGAACGGTGTGTCTATACTGCCCCATTTGATGTAGTGGGAGTAGACTTTGCAGGGCCAGTCTATGTGTATGAGCGAGGGGAGTCTAACAAAGGTTATATATGTCTTTTCACCTGTGCTACCACCAGAGCAATCCATTTGGAGTTGGTAAGCAACTTAAGTAGTGATGTATTTCTTTTGGCCTTTAAAAGGTTTGTGAACAGAAGGGGTTTCCCAAATAAAATCATATCGGATAATGCAAAAACCTTCAAAAAGGCTGCAAAGGAACTCCAAGAAATTGGTCCTTGCTAAAAGAGGAAGGATTCCAATCCTACTTTCACACCAAGGGGTACAGTGGGAGTTTATTGTTGAGAGAGCACCATGGTGGGGAGGATTTTGGGAAAGGCTAGTGAGAAGTGTAAAGTGTCCATTAAAGAAACTTTAGCTAATGCTCATTTGAGCAAAGAAGAATTCTGCACTGGTTTATGTGAAGTAGAAGCAATGGTGAACAGTAGGCCTATCACTTTTGTTTACAACAGTATGCAGGATGCAGAGCCATTGACACCAAATCATTTTCTTTGTGGTAAACGATTAACATCAAGCCCCAGTGTGCCAGAAGACTTGCAGCCTATCCAGAGCACTCAAGGAGAGTTAACCAGACGGTTCAGGTACCTTGAAGAGCTACAAGATCAGTTATGGAAGAGGTGGCAGATGGAATACTTGCCAGAACTCAATTATTACCCATCAGGCAAGGTAAAGGGCTCCAATGCAAATTGTATCAAGGTGGGAGAAGTGGTAATGATTGGGGATGAAAGACCAAGGCAATGCTGGAAG
Organism: Bathynomus jamesi; assembly: GCA_023014485.1. Classification (NCBI taxonomy): domain Eukaryota; kingdom Metazoa; phylum Arthropoda; class Malacostraca; order Isopoda; family Cirolanidae; genus Bathynomus; species Bathynomus jamesi. The sequence continues at coordinate 220,274 of JAJOZX010000202.1, read as the reverse complement.
CTTGGCATAATTGAAGAGTTGTTTGTTGGCAAAGACAATTTAGTTAGGTCTGCACTGGTAAAGACTTCAGGAGGAAAGTTAAAGAGACCTATACAAAAACTCTATGCTTTAGAAATCAGCAAAAACACAGATAGTCAAGATGAAACATTTGAGTTACAGCCTCATGGAGAAGGCTTGGCTAACCTTGCAGAAGGTAACGACAACAATGCCTCTTCGGTGGGGAGTGTTAGAAAATCTAGAAGAGGAAGAACCATTGTTGTCCCAAGGCGATATGATGACTAAGCTGATTGATGCAGCATTGCTTGTATATATTAAGTTAAGGTGTATATATATCCATCTCATAATTGTAAAGTTAGTGAAAAATTCACTTAATTTAGAGCTAGCATTTTTGGGCTCTTGTGGCATCAGTGTTTGGGACTCTGGTGGCATCATTTTGGGGTGCTGCGCGTCCTTTCTACTCGTTTGTGGGATGTCGTACGTACAGGGTGTGGTCTGATAGAGAGCTCTCTTGCAATTCAGTTTGGTTGTTTAGATACAAGATTGTTGCATCGTGCAATAGTCCAGGTTGCGTTGTTGTTGCAAGGTGGAGAAAGAAGACCATAAATAGTACCCCTTTTGTTTTTATATTAAATTCATGTAACTAAGGTCTAAGGTAGTGATGTAGCGGATATCATTTTTTTCACATCCGCGGATGCGGATGCGGATGAGGATGTTTGATTTCAACATCCGCGGATGCGGATGTCTACATTTTCGTTATTTTTTAGGATATATTCGAGATTTGTTGTGTTTAACGTATATAATAAGTTATTATATAGAGAGAGCTGTAGCTATAATGTAGTATAATTGATTAATTGTACAATAATTGCTGTACTTTTCTCTGAACATATAAAATAATATCAAGCATCTAACTAATATAGAAATCAATTAGTGAATTCGTCTGCAAATAAATTCGTTATATTTTGTCGAGTTTCAGCCACAATTAGAAACCATAATTGTGTTACCAGGATGCGGGACGTGAACCCAACTCAAATGCACCCCACCGACCTCCACCCTTATAGAAAGAGATCTTTAATTAGCTTGATAACTATTTATATTAAGTTTAAAGTTTTATTAGGCATATTTATAAATGAGTAATTAAAATAAAGTAAACTAAGATGTTCATCGTTTAATGTTCAAACTTAATTATAGGAAGGTTATGCTTAAGGAACATTAATTTTTCTGCCTTTTCTGCTGCCAGTCTGTTTCTCTTTCATCATATATTAATCCAGCACTGCTAAATAATCTCTCGCTTGGTACGTTTGTTGGAGGACAGGCTAAATGTTTCCTTGCAAGTTTACTCAAGTATGGATAGATATTCTGCGTATTCTTCCACCAACTACTAGGATTGTCACATGCAGCCAGACGTTTTTCTTGGTGATAGCTCTCGATCATTTTTACTACATCTTTTGACATCGCGTAGGTCTCGTCATTGCTGCTTGACTCAAGAAACTGAGAGACAGATTCTGTGATAGATTTGCTTGTTGAAGGTGTTGGTTCTGTCACTGAAACTTTTATTCTTTTGGTGGGTGGCGAAGCGACAGATTCAAGAGATTGAAGCTCTTCAACTGCTTTGCCAAGTGATGATTTAACTCGTTCTAATGTACTAGGTGAAAATAACTTAGCTTTGTAACGTGGATCTAAGTAGGTTGCAAGAGAGTAACTTCATACAAGAACAGCCTCTCATCTTGTCGCTTGCATCACTTTTGCGCACAATGAACTAGTTATATTAATATAGTAGAATTTGATAATTTCCGCTTATTAATGACGTTTTATCTCAACGGTCCACATCCGCACGACATCCGCAGTCCAAAGTGCGGATGCGGACGCGGACGCGGATGCGAGAAAATGTGCGGATGTTCCGCGGATGCGGATGTGATCTACATCACTAGTCTAAGGTAGGCCCGCATCGAGTCAGCAACCCTGATGTAGGACCTAATAGGATCTCAAATCCGTAAGTTTTAATTTTAGCTTAACTTGGGCTGTAGGTAGAACTGGCCCTTTAGAATTTGGCCGTTCACGGCTCAGCTGGGATTTTGAACCCAACAAATAAATAAAATAACAGTCAGCGGACATACACTTATAGACGAAAAGGGTTTGTCTTGGTGTTGCCTATCCCCCATTACAATTTGTACATAAAGTTTTCAAACACCCTGTAGACACACCGTTCTCTTGGAAGTGGAGCCACCTTTTCATAATAAGGCTTTGTACTCTAACGCTTGCAAACCACACATTTATGCAAGACCTTTTTTACTACTTGTCTAATTTTGGGAATCCAAAACTGTTGTCTGATCTCTATTATCACTTCTCTAACTCCAGCATGTAACAACTTATGATGAGTATCCAGGATCAAAAGTTCCACAAAGTGCCCCCAAGAAGGTAGCAAAATTGGATGTCTTTTCTCCTCTGGAAGCCCAGAAAACTATAGTCTACCTCCTACTTTCAATAAATCCTAATCCAAAAACACATCCAAGCCCTTGAGAGCAGAATGTGTTGGTAGAACCTGTAATGGACGGCTGGTGAGCAATTCCCTCTCTTCACCAAATTTTTCCTTCTGCACATATACAGTACCACCCAGTATTGCCTGGCTTGCTGAATCTCCTTACTGTTCAGAATTCCTTCCCTTCTTGTTTCTCCCTTAATGTTGTTTGTAAATCTATATACCCATGCTGTCACTCTTAACAACCTTTTCAGACTGCTAATGTAATGAAGCCTCAATATGGGGTCCTGCAGTCAGTGGTGGCATTCAAAAATTTTAGCAACCGGTTCTATCTCGCTTTACGTCCTCACCTAAGTTTTTTTGCAAAGGAAAACAATAAGAAAAATATCTAACTAACCTTTTCCCAATGGCGACCAATTTTTGAAATTGCAAAGAGACTGTAAGAACCGGTTCGGCGAACTCATGAAATTTTAAGAACCGGTTCTTACGAACCGGTGCGAACCGGCTGAATGCCACCACTGGTCCTGCTGCATAACTTGACAACTGTTCAAAGTGCATTTTCTCATCTCATTCACCCATTCTTCTTGAGCCTGGCATTCTCCTACAATAGGCTGATTAGAAGGCCAGTTTTCCCTTCCAAGTTTTAGCCACTCTGGCCCATTCCACCATGTAATAGCTTGGGGTTCGTGACCCCGTTAAGTTACTAGGTTTCTAAACAACAAACAAAGGCACTTACCGGTGCGTTGAATTAGATATTCTTTAGGGCCTACCATAGATTTCCTGCGTCCCACAAAGCAGTCTACCTAAACTCTCTAACTTTACTAATTTAGAAGCTATAGACATTACCCCTAACTATTATTATTATTTACCGACAACTTTCTACCCCATTTGTCACCTTAGAAACATCACCAAATTAAACTTAGCACCAACGATTTAGTCAGATATGAATAACCATGCTCTCGCCTAGCCAAAACCCAACGAACAGCCCGCGTTGCTCTAGTTTTTCCCTTCCTGTTGCCATTCAGCTTTTTTTTAGTGATTTTTCCCTTTAGTGACTTTAGACTATATACATATATATACACATATATATCTATACACACGTCACCTCACACCACAAACTTGACTGTGCAAGATCTTTCACTAAAATTCCTCGTGTTGGTAAATCAGCTGGGTTTTGCGTGCCTGGACAATGCTTCCATTGCTTGGGATCTGTGTGTGCTTGAATTTCCTCCACCCTATTGGCAACAAATGGTTTCCATTTCCTTGCCTGGCTTCTTAACCAGTGCCAAACTATAATGGAGTCTGTCCAATAATAGCTTGGAATTTCATAGAGGGCCAAAGACTTTTGTACTGTAACTGCAAGCCGACTAGCAATAACTGCACCCATCAATTCCAGCCTTGGAATAGAAAGCCTTTTCAAAGGTGCTACTCTGCTCTTTGCAGCAACCAACCTGCAAGTTACTTCCTCTTTGAATGTGCCTCTTATATAAATACAAGTTGCATAGGCTTCCTCACGTGCATCACAGAAGATGTGCAGCTCCAAATTGTCTGGACAAGGGGTCCCCAACCTTTTTGTGCCGAAGAGCACATTCAAGACTACCGGTCGTGCGGCGGGCACCATTTACTTTTTCAAGGCAAATTTATAGTTGGACTTAATAATGAACATAATACACAAAAAAAAACATTTAATTCCTATGTAAAATAATGAACATAATACACAAAAAAAACATTTAATTCCTATGTAAAATAATGAACATAATACACCAAAAAAAACATTTAATTCCTATGTAAAATAATGAACATAATACACCAAAAAAAAATTTAATTCCTATGTAAAATAATGAACATAATACACAAAAAAACATTTAATTCCTATGTAAAATAATGAACATAATACACACAAAAACATTTAATTCCTATGTAAAATAATGAACATAATACACAAAAACATTTAATTCCTATGTAAAATAATGAACATAATACACAAAAAAACAAAAACCCACTTAATTCCTATGTAAAATAATGAACATAATACACAAAAAACCACTTAATTCCTATGTAAAATAATGAACATAATACACAAAAAAACACTTAATTCCTATGTAAAATAATGAACATAATACCCAAAAAAAAACATTTAATTCCTATGTAAAATAATGAACATAATACACCAAAAAAAAACATTTAATTCCTATGTAAAATAATGAACATAATACACCAAAAAAAAATTTAATTCCTATGTAAAATAATGAACATAATACACAAAAAAACATTTAATTCCTATGTAAAATAATGAACATAATACACACAAAAACATTTAATTCCTATGTAAAATAATGAACATAATACACAAAAACATTTAATTCCTATGTAAAATAATGAACATAATACACAAAAAAACAAAAACCCACTTAATTCCTATGTAAAATAATGAACATAATACACAAAAAACCACTTAATTCCTATGTAAAATAATGAACATAATACACAAAAAAACACTTAATTCCTATGTAAAATAATGAACATAATACACCAAAAAAAAACATTTAATTCCTATGTAAAATAATGAACATAATACACAAAAAAACACTTAATTCCTATGTAAAATAATGAACATAATACACAAAAAACACTTAATTCCTATGTAAAATAATGAACATAATACACAAAAAAAAACATTTAATTCCTATGTAAAATAATGAACATAATACACAAAAAAACATTTAATTCCTATGTAAAATAATGAACATAATACACAAAAAAAACAAGGCTGGGCTAACTAAGTATCTTAGAAAAATGATCAAAACGCTAACTTAATTTATTTATAAAGAAATAATTATTTTCAAATAAATGAGCATGTTTCTGTAATTAACTACTAAAATTTAATAAAATGTTAAGTATGTTACATATTTTAAATATTTAGTAACTAAATATTTAAAATATGTAACATACTTAACATTTTATTAAAAATTTAAATAAAAACTTATCAATCGTAGTCAGTCAGTGGCGGGCACACGCAAAAAGGTCGGCGGGCACCATGGTGCTCGCGGGCACAGGGTTGGGGACCCCTGGTCTGGACTATTGTTCAACTCCCCAAAGTACCATCTTGGGATTTCAATGTCTCCGAGATATGCCAATTCTTTGAACCAATATTTCCACCTTACCACCATAAAATCAGATAACTCTTGGTCCCAACCAAGTCCAATTTCCCAGAGGCTCTGAAACCAAATTTTTAACTTTATCACAAATGGAGCCAGGAATCCAAGAGGATCAAAGACCTTTGAAGCCAAACTAAGAGCTCTACGTTTTGTCCACCTTGTCTCATTCTCGGCCAGCTCTACTAAAGATTCCCCATTGAAAGTAAACAAATCCTCTCCTTGTTGCAAAACAATGCCTAGCACCTTTGTGTCTATTGCCCACAACTCCTTAATACCAGAATCCTCAATACTTTCTGCTGCATCAGGTACTACACAGGACCAGAGCTGGGCAATAAATACATTGAATGTATTTAAATTCTAAATACTAAATACATGGGAGAAATGTATTTAAATACTAAATACTAAATACATTTTACGAATGTATTTAGATACTAAATACAAAATACATCAATTGTATTTAAATACATTTGTAAATACATTTTAAATACATACAAATTTTAACATGCATTCACGAATTCATGTTTTGATAAATTTCTACTTTAGGGGACACGGTGAATTTCGAAATAAATACACCACTCGATAGATCAGACGATTTTAAAAGCTTTTTCATCAATGAATTTTCCATCGCAAATTGGATTGATTGCAACGAGTTAGTTACACAGGCCCACTTAAGGCAGAGCCGTTTTGTACGATTATTCGGTCAATTTCAAGGTATTTTTTGATGTCTAAAAAAACACTTACCTTCAGATGAGTGTACAGATTCGTTGTAGCATTGCTTGCAGCAGAGACTTCGTGTTTACACAGCAAGCAGGTGCACTTTACCTTATTACCGTCTTTAGATTTAATTTTAAAGTATTTTCCATCAAACAGAGGGTGCACTAAATTGTTATCTGCAGATATATCACTGTTTGATTCACCGGATTTGCTTGTTGAAGCCATGACACGCACACGATAAAGAAATCAACCGCTTTCGACTAAGAGTGGCACACAACTGATTGAACTGACACGTTGAAACATGAACCATGCTGTACTACACTGTCGACGCGTCGTACTGTGCTTGTGCAGAACGTGTATTAAACCAGTAAAAGTATTTACATTTTTATATTTTGAGTATTTAAATACATTGTATTTAAATACTCATTAAAGTATTTAAATACTATATTTAAATACATGAAAAACAATGTATTTATAAATACAGTTCTAAATACACAAATGTATTTAAATACGTATTTAAATACAAATGTATTTAAATACTGCCCAGCTCTGCACAGGACTGACTCATAAACTGTTGTAACTGAGAATGATTGGTCTGCCATTTTCTAAGCTCCATGCCAGCCTCCCTCATTATACCTCTAGCCTCCATGAATATCTGTTTAGTCATTTCTGTATTATCCACGGAACACAGCAAATCATCAACATAAAAATATTTCCTTATGTGTTCAATAGTGTTAGGACAGACTTCAGAATATTCCTTAAAATGGTACTGCATAGTAGCTGCCAACAGAAATGGACTAGAGCTGAGGCCAAACAACACTGACTTCATTCTATATGCTTGAACCTTAGCTTCATTTTCCAACAAGTCTTTCGTATCCACCCACAGATACTTTACTGCGTCTCTGTCCTCTGGTTTTAACTTTCTCCGCAGAAAGGCTTGCTTCACATCTGCAGTCAATGCTACTCTACCAAACCTGAATCTCAGTAACAAGGAAAATAAATCTGCATTTAAATTTGGCCCAGCATCCAAACAGTCATTCAAGGACACACCACCTTTGTCCTTGGCTGAGCCATCAAAAACTACCCTCAGTTTGGTGGTACTTTTGTCTCGCCGTACCACTGCATGGTGTGGCAGATAATGTGCCTCCTGGCTCACCAGCTCACCTTGCACCCTTTCAGCATAGCCCTCCTTTACATAGCTTAGGATGGCCTCATTGTATTCAACTAAAAACTCCTCATTTTTTCTTAGCCTGTACACTGAAGTTTCCAACCTCCTATTAGCTAGCTGTAGGTTTGAACTGGGTTTGCAAGAATCCTTCCAAGGGAGGCCAACTTCATAGCAACCATCTCTAAACCCAAGCCCTTTTTCAAATTGCTTTAAAACATCATTGTTCACTGTACTCGCCTGCTTCTCCTGTTTGTCCTTTATGCTAATGGATTCAAGTTCCCACAAGGCTTTCAAATGCCTTTCCAAACCATGGCTGTTCTCCTCAATCTTAACAAAAAGAGCTTTAACCTCCATTTCATTGCAATAGCTACCATGTAGCATCCAACCTAGCTTACTTTCAGTAGCTACTGGACCTCGAGATGTGCGGACAATATTACCAGTGATGAAGTCCCAATAATAGTCAGCTCCAATCAAAAGACTAATATCTTCTGTTCCTTCAAACTTATTATTGCCCAAATTAATTCCTTTAACTCGCAATTCTTGGACACATGCCATATCTAAACAAGTAGTGACTGGAGCACAAAGTTCCTCAATCTCTACAGCTTGGACGTTGACAGTGGGACCTTGTGGTAACAACCCCTTAACCAGAACTTCTACCTTCTTAACTTTGGTTCGGTTTTGAACGGAACCCCCAAACCCAGAAATTCTTAAATTTTCCCGCTTAAGTTCTTTAAACTTCAATTTTCTGGAAATTCTGGTCTTGATAAAGTTACACTGGCTACCACTATCAAACAACACTCTTACAGTAGCTTCTCCATCATTACCAATTAATAATGCTGCAGCTGTTTGCAATAATCCTCCTTTACTTTTACTCCCTTTCATAGCAGTGGCATGTGCCACTGATGTCGCTACCTCTCGGGTAGGCCTACTAGGAGTGTTTTCACACAATAATGGCTGATGCCGGCCATAGCATTTTTTGCACAAAATTTTAAACTTACAAAACCTTGCTCTGTAACCTTTCAAAAAACATTTAAAACATGCTGTGGACTTAGTTACCCTGTCCTTTCTCTCCTCAACAGGTAAAGCCTCAGCCACATCACATTTGTATGACTTGTGGTTGCCTTCGCAAAATATGCATTCCTTGATTCCTTTGAAAAAACTATATAGGGCTATGGGTTGATTGCCTGTGCCCTCATCCGCTGAAAATTTCCAGCAGATTTCAGTGGAGGGTTACCGACAAAAGCCCTATGCTTTTTCGTTAGAGAGTTATGAATATGTAGGTGTTTAAAGGACCTTTTTATATTTAAGTGATTACGGTAATTCTAGCGTCGGGATTTGCGCGACGTACAGTATACTAGAATGAAAATAATTTGCCTCACCTTATTTTTGTTGGGTCTTTGTTTGCTTCGATGTAGGGCGTTACGATCATCTTCGGTGTAGGGCCGCCACGATCGAGTTTCGCGACGAATTTACTTAAGGTAATTAATATAGGCAGTCACTATATAAACCCCTGAAGGAATAGGCCTATCCTTTTATAGTCATTAGGTTTTATTATAAGGAATTCACTCAGAACTAGAGGGGGACAAAGACATCCTCCCAGTTTAAAGCTTCGCTGTAACATAAACAGCCCTGAGAGCCGTTCCTTGGTTCGCTTGTATTTCATTATTTGCCGATCTAGCAAGATTTTGTTGTGTCTACTACCTTTGGTAGACTAAATAATAAATTGGGTTTTCTTGTTGCTATGTGGGGCTGATTCATACATACAGGTTTTTGTACGTATGGCAATTCAATTATTTCATTCCCAATAGGCTATGTCGCCAATCCCGAGGCAATTTTGTATAGATATTTAATTCAATTAATTAATAATTTATATTTAATTATGAAATAAATGTACCACATATGATACCATGTTGTGAGTGCGTATAGTTTTTCCATATACTGGGGGGGGCCGGAGAAAAATTTGTATGTTATAGATCAAAATTTTTTGATAAACTGTGTCTTAAACCATGTGAAATGGATTGAAAAGAATAAAGTAGAAATTTAGGGAGAGAGAGGTTACTCAAGACCTATTCAAATATGAAAGTTCAAGAGGCCAACTTCTCAAGTTTAGTTAAAGTTATGTCAATCAGTTTGACTCCCTTTAGGTATAGGAAATTTATGGGATTAAAGTAAAGTTATTAAGCATTTTAACTTTGCTCAGTTTGTGTAAGTTTTATAAGTCACCAGTCTTAATTTTTTCTTGTAAAAGTTTTCTGGCTTTCAAAGCAGTCTTTCTTTGAGGCCTGTCTGGTTTAGTCTGAGTTACATCAGGCACATTGAGAGATTCCTCCCCAATAGTATCCTGATCCATCCTTTGGGGTAATGGTTCTAATTTAGCCCCACACTCCAAAGGATATAGTAATGTGATATCTCTGGTGGTCTCACCAGTTGCTGTTTTCAGTTTTACAACCCTGGTAACTTCGTCTTCACCAGTTTTGAGTTCCAAGACTTTTCCCATTGACCAATGTTGTCTTGGTGTCTTGTCATGTATCAACACAATGTCCCCAATTTTGACTGAATCATTCCAACTTTGTTTTGTTAATTGTTTATGTCTTTCTCTAGACTTGTTAAGTATTCTTCTCTCCATTTTGTTATAAATTGAGTCTTGATTTGTGTCAAATGTTTGTATTTTGTGTTGAGTTCTTTGTGTCCTATTTCCCAATCTGGATCCTCTGTACTGTTATGTTCAGATTCTGGTAACATGTTTACTGTTTCTCCCTTAATTAGGTGGTTTGGTGTGAGAGGTTTGGCTCATTAATACCATCTCCCACATAAGTTAATGGTCTGTTGTTGACAACATTTTCAATTTCTGACAGAATAGTCATGAGTTCAAAAAGTTGTAGATGTTTTGTCCCAATAGTCTTTTTAAGGCAGTTCTTTACAGTTTGTATGTTTCTTTCCCAAATTGAACCATACCATGGTGTATTAACAGGAATGTACTTCCAGGTTATGTTGTGTTTGGTTAAATGAGTTTGTACTGTTTCACTGTCACAAATCTGATGAATAATTCTTTCACCAGATTTGAAGTATGTGGCATTGTCTGACCATATAGTTTTGGGTACAGAATTGTGTGCACAAAATCGTCTGAAAGCAGCAATAAAAGCTTCTGCTGTCAGATCTTCTACTATGTCTAGACATATGGCACGTGTGGCAGCACAGGTGAAGAGTACAATGTACACTTTGTATTCCTTTGAATCCATTTTGTCTCCAAAACTCACATTTACCGCTCCAGTGTAGTCAATACCCGTGGTTTCAAATGGTCGAGTAAATGTTACTCGTTCCACAGGTAGGTCTGGAGGGCTTGGGTCTTAAAGGGTCGTGAATGGATACGTTTACAAGGAATGCATGTGTTTAAAATTTTCTTTGTTTCAGTTCTACCCTTTGGTAGCCAGTAAGTTTTTCTCAGCTCTGTCAGGGTTTGTGGGACTCCCATGTGGTGTATTTTGTTGTGGGTATCCCTGATGATGAGTTTTGTGAAGTGATTTCCCTTGGAAGAAGAATTGGGTGCTTAGAGTTGTAAGTCAAAGTTGACTTGTTAAGCCTTCCTTTACACCTTATCAGACCCTCTGTATCCAGGTACAGATTTAGATCCAGACAAGTGAAGGAATACCTTTGTTTAATGTGTACTGGACCTAAGATACTTCAACTCCTTGTCAAATTCTGAAGCTTGTATCTGTTTGAGCCAGTATTTTGTTGCAGTTTCTGTTAAGTTAGAAAAGGCTTTCTGAGGACAGTGTTTGAGAAGGTAGCTATTGACAAACTTGCAGCAATAGACTGTAATTCTCAAGAGTTTGTTTAGGTCTGAATAAAGGTGATAGTCAAATATAGGTTTGTCCTCAGTGATCTTTTCAGTTGTTGTAGAGTTGAGTGTGAGGTTAACTACTTTGGCTGGCCAAAGATCCTCACATGTTAGCCATTCGGGCCCTTCATACCAGATTTTATTTGTTTTCAACAGCTTGTAAGAGAGCCCTCTTGTCAAAAAGTCTGCAGGATTCTCTTTTGTTTTTATGTACCTAAATTTGATACCAAGGTTTGTGTTTGCAGTTTTGATTTCTGTTAGTCTGTTTTTCACAAATATGTTTTTGCAAGAAGTTGTTTCTGTGTTGGTCACCCATGTTAGACAAATTTGACTGTCTGTTCTTAAGTAAATGTTTGTTATGTCAACTTCTTTATACACTTGTGAAAGAAAGTTTGCTGTTTTAACTCCCAATGAGACAGCTAATAATTCAAGTTGTGGTACAGTTTTCTTTTGGTTTAAGGGTGCCACTTTTGCCTTTGAATAAACCAAGTTACTTTCATTTTCACTTGTTAAATAGGCACAACACCCATAAGCTTGTGAGCTGGCATCTGTAAAAATGTGTAGTGTTTGCGATTTCAATCTGTAGCCAGCACATCTTGGTACGTAGATGTCTTGAACTTTGTTCAAGTCTGTGGCTAATTTTTTCCAATGAAGTTGGTCTTCCACTGAAAGTGGTTCATCCCAATCAATTTTCTTTTTCCATAAGTCTTGCAAAAGGGTTTTGGATCTTATGGTTGCTGGTAAATATAATCCAATGGGGTCGAAAATTTTGGATGATTCTGAAAGCACTTGTCTTTTTGTATCTGCATTTGGATTTAAGTTATAACTCTTTGTGCAAAGAGTGTCATCGTGTTCAGAATTCTGTTTTAAAAACCAAAGCATTCCAAGTGTTTTCGTGTAATTGTTTGGTTCAATGTTCCCATTGTTGTCTTTTGTTATTTGTTCATTTAATTTAGGAGAATTAGAAAGAGTTTGTACTGTATTCAAACCTCCTACCACTTCAGACTAGTCAATACCCGTAGTTTTAGTGGAGTAAATTTACTCCTCCACAGATAGATCTGGAGGGCTTGGGGCTTTGAATCCTGTACTGGTTTTGTGTTGTTTGGCCTATGGCCTAGGGAGGCCACAAGACTTTTTTTTTGTTTGGTCTCTGGCCAAAGGAGGCCTCAAGACCCTTGCTGTTTGGGTTATGGCCAAGGGAGGCCACAAAACCCCTGTTTGGGCTATGGCCAAGGGAGGCCACAAGACCCCTGTAGTTTGGGCTGTGGCCAAGGGAGGCCACAAAACCCCTGTAGTTTGGGCTGTGGCCAAGGGAGGCCACAAAACTCCTGTAGTTTGGGCTGTGGCCACGGGAGGCCACAAGACCCCTGTAGTTTGGGCTGTGGCCAAGGGAGGCCACAAAACCCCTGTTTGGGCTATGGCCAAGGGAGGCCACAAAACCCCTGTAGTTTGGGCTGTGGCCAAGGGAGGCCACAAACCCCTGTAGTTTGGGATGTGGCCAAGGGAGGCCACAAAACCCCTGTAGTTTGGGCTGTGGCCACGGGAGGCCACAAGACCCCTGTAGTTTGGGCTGCGGCCAAGGGAGGCCACAAAACCCCTGTTGTTTGGGCTGTGGCCAAGGGAGGCCACAAACCCCTGTAGTTTGGGCTGTGGCCAAGGGAGGCCACAAACCCCTGTAGTTTGGGCTGTGGCCAAGGGAGGCCACAAACCCCTGTAGTTTGGGCTGTGGCCAAGGGAGGCCACAAGACCCCTGTAGTTTGGGCTGTGGCCACGGGAGGCCACAAGACCCCTGTAGTTTGGGCTGTGGCCAAGGGAGGCCACAAGACCCCTGTAGTTTGGGCTGTGGCCAAGGGAGGCCACAAGACCCCTGTAGTTTGGGCTGTGGCCAAGGGAGGTTTGGGTTGTGGCCAAGGGAGGCCACAAAGCCCCTGTTTGTTGGGCTATGGCCAAGGTAGGCCATCAACCCGTTTGATGAATTTGTTGGGCTATGGCCAAGGTAGGCCATCAGCCCTTTTGATGAATTTGTTGGGCTATGGCCAAGGTAGGCCAAGGCCCTTTGATGATTTGTTGGGCTATGGCCAAGGGTAGGCCATCAGCCCTTTGATGAATTTGTTGGGCTATGGCCAAAGGTAGGCCATCAGCCGTTTGATGAATTTGTTGGGCTATGGCCAAGGGTAGGCCATCAACCCTTTGATGAATTTGTTGGGCTATGGCCAAGGTAGGCCAAGGCCCTTTGGAGTAGAGTAGTTTGTTTGTACGTGTCACTGTCTAACCATATAATTTTTGGCACAAAATTATGTGCACAGAATCAGAGCGCAGCAATAAAAGCTTTTACTCTCCGATCCTTGGTTATGTTTAGACAGGTTGTTGTGTTTGAGACACATTGAAAGAGTAGTGTGTGTGTGTGTGTGTATCATTCCTCCGAATCCAGTTGGTCTTCAAAACTTGGATTCACCACTCCAATGAAATTAATACCCGTAGTTATGAATGAGTAAATGTTGTATCCTACAGGTAGGTCTGGAAGGTTTGGGGTTTTGAAGGAATCCAATCTGTTTGCAAGGAATGTATGTGTCTGTTGATGAAATCTGTTGTGATTCTTCCTTTAAAAGAAGAATTGGATGTTTGGAGTCGTATGTATATATTTATATACTGTACCGTACGTGTGTGTGTGTGTGTGTGTTTGGTGATGAAATCTGTTGTGATTCTTCTTTTAAAAGAAGAATTGGATGTTTGAAGTCGTATGTATATATTTATATACTGTACCGTACGTATGTGTGTAAATGTGTATTTTGTTATAGGGTTTTATTTTTGGGTTTTGGGTTTGGTTAATCAATTTGGCTGAGTAAAGATCCTCAAACGTTGCATTTGAGACCCTTATATCAAGCCTTGTCTGTTTTATGCCTATATGTCAAATTGGAATAGGTTGGGCCTATATTGGTCAAATAGGAATTGGAATAGGTTGGGCCTATATTGGTCAAATAGGACTTGGAATAGGTTGGGCCTATATGTCAAATAGGACTTAGAATAGGTTGGGCCTATATTGGTCAAATAGGAATTGGAATAGGTTGGGCCTATATGTCAAATAGGACTTGGTGTGCCTATGTCAAATAGGACTTCGTAGGTTGGGCCTATATGTCAAATAGGACTTGAAATAGGTTGGGCCTATATTGGTGAAATAGGACTTAGAATAGGTTGGGCCTATATGTCAAATAGGACTTGGTGTGCCTATATGTCAAATAGGACTTGGAATAGGTTGGGCCTATGTCAAATAGGACTTGGAATAGGTTGGGCCTATATGTCAAATAGGACTTGGAATAGGTTGGGCCTATATGTCAAATAGGACTTCGAATAGGTTGGGCCTATATGTCAAATAGGACTTCGAATAGGTAATAGGTTGGGCCTATATGTCAAATAGGACTTCGAATAGGTAATAGGTTGGAATAGGGTCACGAATAGGTGTTAGGTGGGTGTAGGTTTGAATTCGTGCAATTGCTTTAGGTCTTTGTGATGTTACAGTTCGAGTCGAATTTTTGTGATGTTACAGTTCGAGTCAAATTTTGTGATGTTACAGGTCTGAGTCGAATTTTGTGATGTTAATGAGTAAGTTAAATTGCTGAAATAAATTTTATAACCTACACCACAGGTTCAATTATAAATTTAGTGTTTTTAGTTAGGATAGGCCTTGAGTGTAAAGAGTAAGGCCTACTTTAAGAGGTAGGCCTATTATGTAAGGTAAAGTTATGTGGGCCTACTAAATAGGCCTATTTGTTGGGCCTACCAAGTAGGCTTATGTTTGGGCTATTATTTTATAGGACCTCAAATGAGTTAAGCCTGTTAAATTAACAAGGCTTAGTTTTGAGTTTGAAGAGTAGGACCTATTAAATAGGTTTAATGTTGTGGGCCTATTATTTTTAGGACCCTGAATAAGTTATGCCTGTTAAATGAACAAGCCTTTGTTTTCGGTTAGTGTAAAGGTAAAGGGATCGGTTCCCAGTTAAATAGGCCACTATATGAAAAAACTATAGTGGGGTTATGGTTGAAATTAGGGTTAGGCCAATGAGGTAAGCCTAGCCACCGCGTGTGTCAGTGTAAATTGTAGAGGGGTTAGTTCCCCATACACAGGCCACCATTTGAAAAAACTATATAGGGCTATGGGTTGATTGCCTGTGCCCTCATCCGCTGAAAATTTCCAGCAGATTTCAGTGGAGGGTTACCGACAAAAGCCCTATGCTTTCTCGTTAGAGAGTTATGAATATGTAGGTGTTTAAAGGACCTTTTTATATTTAAGTGATTACGGTAATTCTAGCGTCGGGATTTGCGCGACGTACAGTATACTAGAATGAAAATAATTTGCCTCACCTTATTTTTGTTGGGTCTTTGTTTGCTTCGATGTAGGGCGTTACGATCATCTTCGGTGTAGGGCCGCCACGATCGAGTTTCGCGACGAATTTACTTAAGGTAATTAATATAGGCAGTCACTATATAAACCCCTGAAGGAATAGGCCTATCCTTTTATCGTCATTAGGTTTTATTATAAGGAATTCACTCAGAACTAGAGGGGGGACAAAGACATCCTCCCAGTTTAAAGCTTCGCTGTAACATAAACAGCCCTGAGAGCCGTTCCTTGGTTCGCTTGTATTTTCATTATTATTTGCCGATCTAGCAAGATTTTGTTGTGTCTACTACCTTTTGGTAGACTAAATAATAAATTGGGTTTTCTTGTTGCTATGTGGGGCTGATTCATACATACAGGTTTTTTGTACGTATGGCAATTCAATTATTTCATTCCCAATAGGCTATGTCGCCAATCCCGAGGCAATTTTGTATAGATATTTAATTCAATTAATTAATAATTTATATTTAATTATGAAATAAATGTACCACATATGATACCATGTTGTGAGTGCGTATAGTTTTTCCATAATTCCTTTTAATTTATTCTCAGAGGATGCATGTAGAGCTGACACTGTACCTGTGCTATTCCTTTTTATAGAAACTTTGGTGCTGTGCCTGCCTTTGTCCTTGCGAAAAATGCTCTGTATGAATTGGTCCACAATTAACCCACCCCTTATATCTCCAGTCTAACTATAGAGTAGATCAAGTCTAGCCTAGAGGGGTCAGCCTAGAGATTCCGGAAATGGTCCAGAGCGGGCAGATAAATTGAGGTCCACAGTAGGATTCCTCACAAGATTAGGTTAGGGCAATCTACCTTCACCTTTGTTAAGCTATGAGTTGATGCTGGGTCTTAGGCCACAATGTAGGCGTAACTTGTCTGACCCAGCTTAATTTAATGTGATTAACTTACTGGGTTAAAAACTCAATTAGTCACTTACTGTTAGTTATTGGAGTCTGTTCTCCGGTTGTGTAATTGTCGAGAGCGCACTTGCTGGTGCGTCCTCTCGCCCCGTTCTTCGTTTTCGTTCTCCTTGTTCTCCTCTTCGCGGGCTTTTTCCACCAGCGTGTCTTGGTTATTCCTCGGTTGGTTGAGCGGTAATGTATCTCCATTACCGAGCACGCTCCTCCCACACAGTATATAAACTAGTGTGAGAATAACTCTGGTAAGCAACCAATTGGTTTCATCCACCCAGTTATTGACATAAAAGGAATTTAATAATGTTAGATTAACTACCTACTACTCAGTGAACCATTTTCGTTACCTCCCAACTACCCACTCATCAGTTTTCAATATACTGGGGGCCTCGGGAGATAAAAATTTTTGGTGTCATTGTCACCAATTTTATGTCTGAGTGTAGACTAGCTAACTATTTGACTGTAAATGTCTGTAATCTGATACAGTGCCTATCCTCACCTTCTCATGGAGAAGGTGTTAGCATTTAATTAGAAGAGAAAATATACATCCATAGGATGAAACTGTCTATGGTCTTTACCATAAGAAAAGAAAAAAATGAAAGTTTAGAAGATAAAATTACAATTCCCAGCATCTATTTTTTGTTTGTAAAAAATAGTCGCGCCTTTAATGCTGTTTGTCGCTGAGGTCTTGTGTCTGTCAATGTGTAGTAGGATGCGTTACCACTCCTCTGTCAAAGGAATAGTTAGGAAGTTCAGTGTCTCCAGTTGTTTACTGTCAGTGGAGAAGGTTCTCCAAAGTCCATTGTTTTGGGTCCAGACTCAGGGTACAAAGAGAAATGTCTCTTGTTGTGTCACCCGTTGAAGTCCTTAATTTGACCACTCTTGTTACCCCGTGCCCCTGGTCTGAGTTCTGAAACTCTAGCCAGAGGCCAGTATTGTCTTGGAGTACTGTCATGTATGAGAACAAGGTCCCCTACCTTAATGTGTCAGACCAATCCTTCTTAGTCATTTGTTTATGTCTCTCCCTTAGACCATCAAGTACTCAGTTTTCCATGTTAATGAAATGAGCTTAACTCTAGTTAAATGTTGTAACTTAGTCTGGAGTTCATTATGTCGTTGAGTCCAGTTTGGGTCTTCTGAAGAGTCTTATTTTGTAGTCCGGCAGGAGACTAACTTGTTCTCCCCGAATCAAATGATTTGGAGTTAATGTTCCGGGTCATTAAGGTGTCACTCACATAAGTGAGTGGTCTATTGTTAATGATGTTCTCAATTCAGCCAGGAGAGTGAGTAACCCAAATAAGTGTATCTGTTTTTTGCCAATTGCTTTATTCAAGCAATTCTTTACTGTTGTATATCCTCCCAGATAGAACCATACCAAGGAGAGGCAACCGGAATAACTTCCACTTTATGTTTGAATTTGTATATATAATTGTGTGATTTCATTGCTTAACAAGTCGTGGATGACTTGTTCACCAGCTTTGAAATATGTAGCATTGTCAGTCCAAAACTGTCTTTGGTACTGAATGTCGTGCACAGAATCTCTTAAAGACAGCAACAAAAGATTCTGCTGTAAGGTCCTCCACAACATCCAAATAAAACAGCTCGTGAGGCAGCACATGTAAACAGTACAATGTAATTTTTTGTTCAGTGTCACCCACCCCTACAGTCAATGCTCCTGTATAGTCAATGCCTACAGTCTCAAAGGGTCTGTTGAGAGTAACTCTCTCCTCTGGCAAAGCAGGAGGATTTGGTTTCCTATAGGGCCTAGCATGAATACGCCTACATGTGACACACTCACTCAGGACTGTTTTAACAGTGATCCTTCCCTTGGGTATCCAATAAGTTTTTCTTAATGTAGTTAGTGTCTGTGGTACCCATATGATATACATCATTGTGTGTTTTTCTGATGATTAATGTTGTCAAATAGCTAAATCTAGGTAAAAGGATTGGATTTTTGCTTTGTATGACAGTTTTGATTTGTCTAATCTCCTTTAACACCTTAGAAGGCCTTCCTCATCTCTGAACAAGTTTAGATCCACAACTACTGATGGTACAGGTTCTTTTGTTTGTTTCCCATTAGTTAAGAATTCTAACTCTTATTGTACTCTTTTTGTTGTGCATGGCCTACCAGTATTTGGTTGCAACTTCTGTATAATTATGATTATTTTTATTTAGCTGTTTGTTAATTGTAGTTAAACAGTTGTGAGCAAACCTCAAACAGTAGGCTGTAACCCTGACAAGTTTGTTGAAATCAGAATACTGTTCATAATTAGTGATTGGTTCAACCTTTTCATTTGAAAAGATTAAATTTAATGTCAAGTTAACTTGTTCCACCAGGCCATTGGTCTGTATTACAGAGCCACTTAGGTCCCATAAACCAAGTTTTGTTTGACTTCAACAACTTGTAGGATAAACCTCTGGTCAGAAAGTCTGCTGGATTTTGTTTAGTTGGAACATAGTGAAAGTTTACTTGTAGGCTTTCATTAGCTTCAGCTATTTCTTTTAGCCTATTTCTTACAAAGATATTCTTACTATTAATGCTATCATTCCGTATCCAGGCAAGACAAATCTGACTGTCAAGCAGATGTGGATATGAGTTAAGTACACATCATGGTAAGCATCCTTAAGCAATGAAATGGTTTTAATGGCTAATGTAGCAGCCAATAGTTCCAATGAGGTATGGTTCGGGTAGGTTTGAGAGGTGCAACTTTCCCTTTTGCATAAATTAGATGACTTTCTGTAGGGCTTACAAGATACGCACAGCACCATAAGCTTGTGTGCTTGCATCAGCAAACACATGAAGTCTCTGGGGCTTATCCCTAAACCCACAGCACCTTTGAATTTTAATGTTCTGCACTTTTGTTAAATCAGCAGCTAACTTCTTCCAAGATTTTTGATTTTCATTTGTTATTGGATCATCCCACCCAACATTTGTCCTCCAAATTTCTTGGAGGAGAATCTTTGATTTTATTGTTGAAGAGGCAGGAATAGACCCATGGGATCAAAAATTTTGGAAGCCTCTGATAATATTTGTCTTTTAGTATTTGCTTCCTCATCAAGTTTAAAACCTTTAGTACAGATTGAATCATGACTGTTAGAAGTTGCATCCAAATACCAGTTCATACCTAAAGTTTTAACTCTGTCTGATGGCTCAGTAAGACCATTATTATCCTTTAAAATCTTTTTGTTTAAATCCTCATCATTTGAAATCCACTCTCTAAGTTCAAAGTTACCTTGTTGCATAATGTTTGAGAGTGTTCATAGACTTCAGATAATTCAGATTTTGTTGTTGTTGAGCCTATTAGATTGTCTACGTAAAAATGTTCCTTAAGGAAGTTCAATGTTAAAGAGTTATTAAACTGGTTTAAATGATGTCTAATTGTCAATGCTAATAGGCTAGGTGAGCAATTGGCTCCAAACAACACAACATTAAATCTATAGGTTATGAACCCTTTATTCAAATCAAATGGATCCTTGAACCATAAGAACCTAAGTTGGTTCTTATCATATTCATTTTTAAGATTTATTCTCAAAAATGCCTTTGAAATGTCACTTTGTACGGCATATTTGTCTAACCTGAACCTCAGTAAGATCTTCACAAGGTCAGAAATGAGATTAGGACCCTCAATCAAGCAATCATTCAAACTGTGTTTATCACTGTCTTTGAGGCTACAGTTATATACTACTCTGAGTTTTGTTGTTGGGGCATCTTGTCGATAGACCCCCTGTGGGTTAAATAATGACAACCATCTTTTTTAAAAGGGTTATCTGTTACTTCTTCAATGAAGCCTTTCTGTAGCTGTTCTTTGAAGACATCATTATATGATGGAATATTATTATCTTGTTTGAGTTTTTTCATTACTTTATATAAATGTCCTTTAGCTACTTTGAGATTGTCTCTTAAAGTTGGACAATTTATTTTCCAAGGTAACTCAACAAAATAACTATTGTCTTTGCACTGAATGTGTCTTCAATCTTTCTACCATTAACTGATCTTCTGAAGTTTGATTTGTGTCATGTATACCCACAGATTCTAGCAACCATAAAGTTTGAATTGCCTCATCCAAAGTTTCATTTGATAATGATGAATTAATGTTCTCAGTTGAGATAATATTATTCAAAGTGTTGCTATTCTTACAAGTGTTATGTAGGACTGAGTTGAGGCACATAGTATTTGTTGGTCATGAACTGTTTTGGTTTAGGTCTAGGTTGTATTCTGATAGGTCACCCAAAGGGGCTATCCCTGATGGAGTCTGAATAGCTATACCATTACCTATCTCTACTATGCCCTTATGAATAAGATTAATATAATCTGCCCCTATTAGCATTTCAATGTTAGCTACTGTGTTGTTAGTGATATGTCTATCAGCTATTTTGTAGTGTTTTCCCAAATGATTTAGGTTTGTTCTAGTTTGGATATAACCAGTTTGTTTTGTCCTACTTTAGAAATAAACTGCTTCAATTTTCTTGAATTTACTTTCTAAATGTAGTTCCAGGTCAATTGTCTTATAGCTATTTTGTCCGAGTTATCCTTAACAAAGGATGCAATATTGAGGTTTTGTTCATTCGGGTTGGTGTCAAACCCAATTTATTAACTACATTTTTTGAAACAAATGTTTGTTGAGAACAACAGTCTATAAGACATCTCACTGGAGTGGTATACCCTCACTATTCACTAAGTCCAAAGTAATAGTTGGTAAAAGAATCTCAGTGTTTCTTGTTACATGTTTGAACAAGCAGAATGTCCCATGAAAGTGGCATTTTCTTTGTTACCTTTGTTTGGGGGAGGTATCTTTTGAGTTTGAGTACTATTGTTTGGACACTTTGGTGAATCACACATTGATGAGACATGTCGTAAACTTTTACAAAACTTACACTTGAATCTTAACCTAGATTTACAGTCTTTCTTATAATGTCCCTGGCCAGTACACTTTTTACACAGGTTCAACTGTTCACATCTTTTAGCCCTTTGGTTAAAGTCTGAATATTTGTCACACCCAGTACTACTGTGTTCATTACTTGCACAAAATTTGCAATGTGGTGTGTAAGTTGAGGCAGCAGTTACATTAAAGTTCTGTAATGTAGGTGTTCGTGTATTATAGTTGGTCACATTTGATTCTACAGTATCAAGTTTTGTCTGTTTGGCTGTAGCTAGTTGGTCTCTGGGAACAGTCTTTGGTTTATCCATAGTCTGGGTCTTATGTGTTGGAAAATCTCTCAATTTGTAATTAGTTAGGATATTGGGGAAGTGTTTTCTTATATTTTCCAGATTAGGATAATTTTCTCCCGTCTTTAGAATTAAAATATCTTTAACCCTCGAAGGAAGGCACCTAAGTACTATGCCTTGTATAATCCAAGATGAAGCTTTAATATCTATCTCATTGCTAACCAGTTGTCCTATAATAGCTTCTAATTTTGTATAAAAAATTTCCATATCACTATCATTATCTTTTATGGGTGCAAATTCAAAAATTTGTTGAGATAATTCATATACAATCTCATCTTTATTAATGTAATTACGTTTTAAAAGATCAATAGCTACTTCATATGAATTCCCTACGGCTGGTAAATAGGCTATCAGGTTATAGGCTGGGCCTTTAAGGGAACTAGTTAAGTAACTAAACTTTTCAACAGTTGAAATATAAGGTTTATTACCTATTAAATTCTCAAATTTGTCAATGAAAGATGGGAATTGTACCGTGTCCCCTTCAAATGTTGGTACTAGCAAAATGGGTAACTGAGCCCTCAATTCTTGTGACTCAGGATTTAGCATGCCACTTAAATTTTGTTGAAGGTTAGCCCTACTTTGATTAAAATCAGAATTAGGTTTTTTTGGTGTTAAGTCAGTCAAACGAGACCGTAGTCTCCTTATTTGCTGTTCAATTGAGATTACCTGATCATCATCATCAGCGTAAAGGTCTATCAATTGTTCTACAGCCATTTCGGATTCAACTAACTCTGAAATACTCTCATTAATGGCTATTATTTCCTCCTTTTTAGTTTCCAATTTAAGAATTACACTCTCTATATTTTCCTTACCTGGTTGTGTAATATTGTTAAAAGTGTTCACAGCCTTTGTAACAGCTCCCAACTTTGCCCCCCTTTTCTTTTTTAACTTTTTCAATTCCGCACTGTCCATGTCTAAGTCAAAATTGTTTAACTGGGGATCGTAATGAAATAGAGGACAAGAAGAAATTACCAGAGAAGAGAGAGCACAGACAAAACAGCCAAGTTCAAATTTGGTTTAATCCCCCCCAAGTACTTGTGTGTCACTCAGGTCTAAGCTTATAAGAGAATGAGACTCCTTAAATGTAAATGTTTCCTAGTTAGGCCCTAGGTTGTAGACCTAATTAGGCTTGATTAGGCTTAGACTTAGGCTAGATCATTTAGCCTAATTCTGCAATTTTTGTTAAGTAAGGTTAAGGTTTGTAAATTCCCCACACACGGACCACCATGCGAAAAATGCTCTGTATGAATTGGTCCACAATTAACCCACCCCTTATATCTCCAGTCTAACTATAGAGTAGATCAAGTCTAGCCTAGAGGGGTCAGCCTAGAGATTCCGGAAATGGTCCAGAGCGGGCAGATAAATTGAGGTCCACAGTAGGATTCCTCACAAGATTAGGTTAGGGCAATCTACCTTCACCTTTGTTAAGCTATGAGTTGATGCTGGGTCTTAGGCCACAATGTAGGCGTAACTTGTCTGACCCAGCTTAATTTAATGTGATTAACTTACTGGGTTAAAAACTCAATTAGTCACTTACTGTTAGTTATTGGAGTCTGTTCTCAGGTTGTGTAATTGTCGAGAGCGCACTTGCTGGTGCGTCCTCTCGCCCCGTTCTTCGTTTTCGTTCTCCCTTGTTCTCCTCTTCGCGGGGCTTTTTCCACCAGCGTTGTCTTGGTTTATTCCTCGGTTGGTTGAGCGGTAATGTATCTCTATTACCGAGCACGCTCCTCCCACACAGTATATAAATACTAGTGTGGAGAATAACTCTGGTGAGCAACCAATTGGTTTCATCCACCCAGTTATTGACATAAAAGGAATTTAATAATTGTTAGATTAACTACCTACCTACTCAGTGAACCATTTTCGTTACCTCCCAACTACCCACTCATCAGTTTTCCATAGTCCTCTTGTTTAACATCCCACTGTGCAAACTTAATTCCCTCTCATCTTGCTAATTCTGTGCTTAAAAGACTTTACATCTGCTGAAGGGGGATGTACACATGTTCTGTAGAGTGTCTGTCCCCTACTTAATTCAAGCAAAATTGAGCTAGGCAATTTAGACTCCACTATAGTGACCAACATTATACCATACCTTTCCATTCCTACACCCAAGTTGTCCAGGAACCTAGCTCTAACTTCAAATTCATCATATAACTGCCGTAACTCCTTGACACTATTAGGATCGTTAACAGGAGGTATAGCTAAAAGTTCGCGGAGGTGGCTTTTAATTAAGATCTCTAGCTTACCAAACCGTTTCTTTAATATATCCCAAGCCACATTATAATTAGCCTCTGTTAATGCTAATCCTGCTATTGTCTTTGCTGCCTCCCCTTCCAAGAGGGACTGCAAATAATTAAACTTCTCCACCGCACTTAACACTTAACTAGAATGAACTACTGATTGAAAACTGTGTGCCCATCCTTGCCATTCCTAAATACTCCCAGAAAATGTTTTGAGTACAAGCCTCGGTAATTGAACTGCAGATATGTTAAACTTAACTTCACAAACACCATTTGTTGAGGGTTGTGTTTCATTATTAGACCTGGTCTCTAACTGTACTGAGCTGCTAAACTCTTTTGCTCTGTGGCATACTTTGATTATATCATCAATAATCTCTTCAAAGTAAATTATGTTATTTCTCTATTTCATCCTCTTCGAAAGAGCCTCAATTTTAACATTTACTTCGCTTAGAGCACCCTTTTTAGTTTCTAATATGGAAAGCCGCGCAGTCACTAAGTTTAAATCCTCTTGCTCTATGGCAGAATCTATAGTTGCAATGAGCTTTGTAATTAGACCTTCGTAGGCGCTTCTCCTTTTTTTAAACTTGTTCAATTCAGCTGCACTCATCTTCAATGCAAACAACAATTGGGCTCAATGCCAAATAAGCTGAATTGGCAAAAATACTTAACCAAACTGATCAAACTCAAATTTTGCTTTTTTCAAATAAACTGAATTGCTTGGTTGGGGTACTGACCAACCACCAGTATGGAATACCAAATTTTCCACCCAAGTAACTGGCGCACTGAAGTCTGCAACCTTCGCCTATGAATAATAAATCAAAATTAACCAAACCTGTAAAAATGTAGGCCCAAAACAACGACAGACGAGTGGCCAAGTTTCGCAAATGGGCGACCAAACTTTCTACCCTGGGACCTTAACTCAATTATGCTCAACCCGTCTAGGCCTAACTTGGGCTACAATTTGCACAATCAGAACTTTGCCGAAAAATAGTCACTTACTCAATCTTGGGCTAGAATCCGGTTCCGAAGAACCATGTTAATTTTTTTATTATTTTATTGGGTTCAGAATTCCAGCTTAGCCGTGAACGGCCAAGCTCTGAAGGGCCAGTTTAACCTACAGCCCAAGTTAAGCTACACTAAAAACTTACGGACTTGGAGGTCCTATTAGGTCCTACCTCAGGGTTGCTGACTCGATGTGGGCCTACCTTAGGCCTCAGTTGCATAAAATTAAGATAAAAAACAAAAGGGGCACTATTTATGGTCTTCTTTCTAAACCCTGCAACAACAACACAACCTGCACCATTGCACGATGCAACAATCTTGTATCTAAACAACCAAATTGAATTGCAAGCGAGCTCTCTATAAGACCACGCCCTGTAAGTGCCGCATTCAACAAACGAGTAGGAAGGACGCGCAGCGCGCCAAAAAAATGATGCCACAAGAGTGCCCAAACAATGATGCCACCAGAGCCAAAAAATGCTAGCTTTAAATTAAGTGAATTTTTCACTAACCTTACAATTATGAGATGGATATATATATACACCTTAACTTAATATATACAAGCAATGCTGCATCAATCAGCTTAGTCATCATATTACCTTGGGACAACAATGGCTCTTCCTCTTCTAGATTTTCTAACACTGGGACCTTAACTCAATTATGCTCAACTCGTCCAGCCCTAACTTGGGCTACACTTTGCAAAATCAGAACTTTGCCGAAAAATAGTCACTGACTCAGTCTTGGGCTAGAATCCGGCTGGAAGGACCATGTTATATTTCATTTTATTGGGTTCAGAATCCCAGCTGAGCCGTGAACGGCCAAGCTCTGAAGGGCCACACAGCCCAAGTTAAGCTAAACTAAAACTTACGGACTTGGAGGTCCTATTAGATCCTACCTCAGGGTTGCTGACTCGATGTAGGCCTACCTTAGGCCTCAGTTGCATAAAATTAAGATAAAAAACAAAAAGGGACACTATTTATGGTCTTTCTAAACCTTGCAACAACAACACAACCTGCACAATTGCACGATGCAACAATCTTGTATCTAAACAACAAACTTATTGCAAGAGAGCTCTCTATAAGACCACGCCCTGTACGTGCCGCATTCAACAAACGAGTAGCAAAGACGCGCAGTGCCCCAAAAAAATGATGCCACAAGAGTGCCCAAATAATGATGCAACAAGAGCCCAAAAATGCTAGCTCTAAATTAAGTGAATTTTTCACTAACCTTACAATTATGAGATTGATATATATATATATATATATATATATATATATATATATATATATATACACCTGAATTTAATATATATACAAGCAATGCTGCAGTAATTAGCTTAGTCATCATATCGCCTTGGAACAACAATGGCTCTTCCTCTTCTAGATTTTCTAACAATAATAACAAGTTCTGGAAATTTGTTAAGAATCAAACGGGTGTCAAAAGTGTCTTCCCTCCTACAATCGATGGGGTGTCGGTGGAGGATGAAACTGCAAAGCTGTGGAAAAACCACTACTCTAACATTCTTAACAGTGTGAGTAGGGATAATCTTAAGATAGATTGTGGGACGAGTGTGGGAGGGACAAGGGAAAATACATTGATATCAGTTCATGAAGTAAAGAGGTTAATTAAAGAGTTAAAGACTGGTTCTGTGTCAAGGGTAGATGATCTATCGAATGAGCACTTAAATTATGTCAATGACGTAGTATGTCTGCATATATCATTGCTCGTATCAGCCATGCTTGCTCATAGCTATATCCCTGCAGAGTTCATGAGGGTATATATCTTGCCCTTGGTCAAAAATAAGTATGGAGACATTCTGTCCAGCAATAATTACAGGCCTATTGCTGTCGCTTCCTGTTTCTCGAAACTACTAGAAAAACTCTTGTTACTCCGATTAAATGATTACCTATGGACATCTAATCAGTTTGTTTTTAAAATGTCCCACTCAACTGACCTGTGTATCTATGTACTTAAAGAAATAATATCTAAATACATTGACAGTAATTCAACTATTTATAGCTGTTTCCTAGATATAAGTAAGGCATATGATAGAGTGAAGTGCCGTGCACAGACTTTCAGAAGGGCAGGGGCTCAGTTGAAAAAAGGGTACTCCCCTAACATTTTTAAAAATGAAATCCGCAATGCCATATACGCTATATATATGTATACACACACAAAGAAAAATTTTAAAATTGTATGTGGTAAATATTCTTAAATTCCATTAAATTCAATGCATTATTTTTGTATATAAAGCTGATTAAAGAAAATAAATGAAAATTTGTTGTAAAAAGGCATGTTTTTATTGCAAGATTGCTTCAAAAATATATTTCCCTTCACTTTTATTATCTTAGGCCTAATCTAATCTAATCTAGGCAGTAGACCTAAATCCTAATTAAGCTTTTGTTAACCAAATTCACAATATTTAATAGCATGCAATTTCTAAATAGTTACTTTACTTATAACTTTTATAAGTATCAATCAGCAGGATAAAGGGCAGAAGGATCTACCGTAATTGTCGTCCTTGCGGAAAAATTGCATCGTTTTATAATAAATAATCTAGGTATTTTTATTCACTTTTAATGAAAATTGTATTGTTTTTAAAAATCAATTTCATATTAAAAATGAAAAGGTTATGATATGTTGTTTAATAAATCATTTATTAATTTAATGAAATTCATGCCAGTACTAAAACCCAAAATCCATCGTTTGACACACTGGTGTACTGATGGGCCTAGCCTAGTAGGGGACGTGGACGTTTTTACCAACTTTACGAGTAATGTCATACAATATTTTTTGGAGTAATGTCACGCTGCTTTGGATTCCAACTTACCATAATTACCAGTGAGAAATCACTAGTTAGCTTAGGTTAACGTAAAATAAACAAACAGTAAACAATACACCCACATACCCGAGAGACGCAATCAACAGTGAACAGCTGCAGTCAGTGTTAGACGCCCTCCCTGATTGACAAAATAATAGTAACGGTATGTTAAGTTTATTATTCTAATAAAAAAATCATAGATCAAAGTAATTCCAGTTTTGAAAATCTGTTGAAGTAGCAGTAACTAAATAAAAATATAACTAATACATTCAAATTTATGTCGAATCAATATATTTATGAATTTTGACTAAAAGAGCATTTTTGATATGAAGAAGAAAAAGGGCAGGGGCTCAAGCACCCCAAGCCCCCCCCCCCTGTGCACGGGCCTGGAGTGAACCACAATATTTTATTTAAAAAACTAGAAGACAGGAAGGTTCTCATGCACATATTAAATTTATTGAAATTTTGGTATTTCCACCAATCTTTTACTGTTAGGTTGGGCAATGTACTATCCGAATGTTTTGGCTCCTCTTGCGGGGTGAGACAAGGTTCCTTGCTCTCCCCTCGGCTGTTTAATGTGTATATTGACAAATTAATTGCTTCACTTAATGAGGCAACAGTGGGATGTTGTGTATATATAACACAAGGGTAAATAACTTAGTTTATGCCGATGATATGGTGTTAATAAATCCCTCTGTTAAAGGTCTGGATCGGCTACTAAAAGTCTGCGAAGTGTATTCGCCGAAACATGATATTCTTTTTAATGTTACAAAAACTAAGGTTATGCAATTTCATCCTAAAAGCTGTAATCAGCCAGCTGATATTAGCTTTAAAATGAAAGATGAAGTAATTGAGGAAGTACAAGAGTTTAAGTATTTGGGTCAAACTATCATCAGCTCCTTGAGTAATGACTCAGATTATTCAAGGAGTAAGCCTTTGTGCTAAAGCGAATATGACTATAAGGAACTTTCTGTTCTGTACAAGTGAAACTAAAGACACTCTCTTTCGTACTTTCTGCAGTAATATAATACGGACAGCAACTCGGAGTGAATTATAAAAAAAAGGTTCTGGCAGAACTCTAAATTTGTTGCACAACATGTCTTTTAGACTCACATAAATTACCCCCCGAGATGCTCAGCTTCGCAAATGTTTGCTATCCGCAATGTCCCGAGCTTCCCGGAGGTAACAAGACGTGCTCAATTCAATCTAATGCAAAGAATTAAAAAATCAACCAACCCGATTATCCAAGCTATCCATGAGTCCTGCCGTTTATCCTCTAAGGCTGAGTCTAAGCCATGGACTTCTTGGTACGAAAACGTTTGTCTGTAGTTCCACTCAATTGCGACATTACTGTATTATTTCTATTCAACTGTATATACTATATTTCTGTCCTTAGTATGTGAACTCTCATTGTATTATTAATATTTGTCATATGGACTATAGTTTGCCAATAAACCTTTTCATTTTCATGTCTGTGTTATATGTTGTTGGACTCAGCTGTCCCCCCTCCACCCCACTTTACCCCAGTTGGTACCTTGACCAACACTGCGGCGGTGCCACATGTACGGAGTCGCCTGTGAGTCGAGGAACATTACATACGTGGGCAACTGTACAAATCTGGCACCCCTGTGCAGCTTTGAAGTCAGTTCAAGAATGTGATTTCAAGTTAAATTTTGAACGAAAAGAAAATGGTTTTGGATTATGTTATGGCCGATTAAATTAGGCTGAGTTAAATTATTATGACTAGTTAGGTTACATTCGTGATTTCATTTAATACCTGAAATGTAATACTGTATATTACATTTCATTTGGAAAACATGAAGCCACTGGGACCTATCGAGGTCATCCAAGTCATGAGCTATATTTTATTATTATAAAATTGTGCAAAATGTCAATCTCAAGTCCGCCAATTAACTAACATAAAACTATTTACAGAGCTACCAAAGTAACCCACATATGTTAAGAATATAAAGCCTACACTATTTACAATCTACAAACTATCTCATTCCGTCGTGAAATTCTTATGTTAGGCCTCACTTAGAATACTGCATTCAAGCTTGGTTCCCTCACCTTTGACATAATGTTATAATGTTTCAGACCAACAAAGACCCTAGGATTCACTCATGGCTGGTCTACCTAACTGTGTTCGTAATTGTGTATTGTGCATGTCCTCCGTGGTGGCGGAGAGGACCTACAATTTTACGTGGGTTCCAAACCACAAGGCCTTAATTTTACTACCTTAAATTATACCCAATCTATCAACATATGCATCTAATCGATTTTTAAACATGTTTATAGACGTGCTACTAATTACTTCTACCAGCAAACTATTCCAGCTATTTACTCTTCTATGCGTAAAAAAGTTTTTGGCAATTGCTGTCTCGAACCTTCTACTTGTCAACTTACACCCGTTATTTCTAGTCCTATTATATTGAGATATTTCGAAAAAGCTAACTCTACGTTAGTGAACCTATTCATAATTTTGAAAACCTGGATTAGATCACCCCTTAGCCTCCTAGTCTCGAGTGTAGTAAATTTTAACATGATATTGATGTGTTTGAAGGTGTGCAACTTGTAATCTCCCTTCGGGGAGACAAAAAAAAAAAGAAGAATAGTGTCGATAATCCAGCTGGGTTGCAGCACCTTGAACAGAGAAAAAGAAGCTTTATCCCTAACCTACTAACCTAGGAAGATTGGAATACAGGGATAGATTAAAGGAACTAGTCAACTAGATATGTTTAGTTTTAAGAGACGTTTTATGAGGGGAGATATGATACAGACGTTCGAAATGTTTTCAAGTTTGGACAATTTAGACTTGCATGACTTTCTCACTCGAGACTGGTTAACTCCTGGGCATAATAAGAAAATTAGAAAACCGACTTGTAGACTTGATCTACGAAAATACTTTTTAAATCATAGAGTAGTAGATTTTTGGAATGACTTGCCATATGATATGTTAAACAGTAGTGCATTAGTTAATTTTAAGAAAAATTTAGACACTAGTGAGTGAAAGAGATAGTTTGTAGATTGTATATAGTGTATATTCTTTCTTAGCTTTAGTTGTGTAGGCTACTTTGGTGGTAGTTAATTGTTGTACCTTCGTTTGCTGACTTGAGATAGACATTTTGCAAGATTTTATTATTATTATTAAAAAAAATGTAGCTCATGACTTGAATTACCTCTATAGGCTCCAGTGGCTTCATGTTTTCCAAATGAAATGTAAATGTATTCTAGTGAGGCCTAATGTAAGAATTATATAATTTATAGAGGACTTCCTTACCCTTGTAACTAACATTCCTCTTAATAATACCTAGCATTTTATTTGCTTTATTTCTAGCCTCTTAAGTTGGCACTGCTTAGGGAATTTTAGATCATTACTAACTATAATGACAAGATCTTTATCCTGTCTAACATTCTCTAACTAGTTTCCTTGCATCTCATAAGTTTTGGATTAAAAATGATGATAAAGAGAAAGACTTGGGTGTCACTGTGACTAATGAACTTAAACCCTCAAATCACTGTATGGTAATCAGAAATAAAGCAAATGCTAGACTCAATCTCATGTAGAGACACGTTGAATACAAATCACCCAATATTATAAAGCAACTATACATTTCATATGTGAGACCCCTCCTCAAATACTATATTCAATTTAATAGTCTCTATTTGATATAAGATATTGAAAAACTGGAAAAAGTACGGAAATGAGCAACAAGAATGATCCCATCTCTAAGACAATTGACATATAAGGAAAGACTGGTGTATCTAAACATGTTCTCATTAAAAAGGAGGAGGTTAAGGGGTGATATGATAGAGGTGTATAAAATGATAAAAGGGTTGGATAAGATAGATTTTGAGTCTCTTTTCATTAAAGATCATGGTAATTTTTTACTATCACTCCAGTCTCTTCAATTCCTATAATTTATAGATCAATAGATTTGTTATCACACCAGGAATACGATTTGGATAGTCTCAAGTGAGGGAACTGGCCCAAAACTAAGTTAGGAAACAAAGTTTGTTTTGGGGTATAAGTGTGAAAAAATACCTTAAAATGCAGGTAATTCCTTCAGTAGAGACTATCTAGGGCGCATTCGCGATGTAAAAATGAATCTATTGATATATAAATTATGGAAATTGTAGAAACAGCCAACATGAATGACCTAAAAGGTATATATATACACATTTATATATATGTAGTAAAACGAATACTGTATATATTATATATATACCGTAAAACTATACTAACCTAACCTACCTAACCTTGCGTGTTCCCCTTCTCCGTTTCTTATCACGCACCGACCTATGGCAACAAAATGCTTTTCTGTTTTTATCGAACACACACTTATTACCACAAACAATACCTTGTTTTTCTTAGGGCAAATAAATTCGTTTAGTAATACACCGTGTTCTACATAAAAATTAAATGTAGCCTCTTCATCATCAAAAAATTTGCATGAAGTTAAACACAGTGAATAATTATAACCATCGCAAACTGACGCCATTGTGACACTAAAATCTTATGAGTTCAGGTCAAGCCCCTCCAATTTTGTTAGTGGTACCTTCTTAACCTTTGTGGGATCAGCCATTTTATCACTCCCAAGAACATGATCCGCGATTTTATCACTCAAAAAAATAATTTCTTAACATTAATTTTATACCTTTAATCGGCATTTGCCTTCATATTGTACTTAATAAAAGTTGTTTAAAAAATGTAGAGTCTTATGGTAAACTTTATTTTCAGTTTCCAGAGACTGGATTGATAGTAAAAAATTACCAAGATCATAATAACCAGACTAGAGGTCATAGTATGAAATTATTTAAGCCAAGATGTAGAACAAATTTAAGAAAACATAGTTTTACAAACAGAGTAATTAAGTTTTGGAACAGTTTGACAGAAGAAGTGGTGACTTCAGATACAATTGATTGTTTCAAAAGAAGGTTGGATAGTTTGATGTCTGCAAGGGTCATCTGGTGATAGTGTTTAAGCCTATTTTTATTGCATGGATGGTACTAGCTTATTTCATATATATTTTGTACATTTAGGTGATAGATCCCACAGCTCAACACAAGTGTTGTGGGATATAGGGAGGCAGCATCTTGGGTTAGGGGATACTCTCTGTCCTTACACACCCCATTTAGAGAGATTCCTCTGCCGAGTAGTGCCCCCCATAGTACTGTGAGGTATTGAAAAACTCATGATCTTCACTTGCCCCACAAACACCTTTAAATGGGAGACCCAAAATGGGTGCACACACATTTCTACATTACTGTACAGTCTTTACAGCCACACCTACACTTTTCCTCCTAAGTATATATATTGTAATGTATATGGTTGTAAATTGTGACTTGGTCCACAATTAATATGGACCGTGACTTATTTTTGGTTGGCAAGGTACTGGTATTGATGGGTACCGTAATGAAATTGACTGGATTCTTTGGATCTGATATATTTGCATGTCAGTTATAAATAGATATAGAGTGTAACATATTTGTGGATAGTAGCCTATTATGACTTTGATCCTCTGGATCCAGAGATTCTATCTTTAGTTTTAAATTGACAATTAGTTAGTTTTGTAAAAATTGGTTGTTGCCAATGTACAGGCAATTTTTTCATAGTGGAGCCACCTTGATGGGCCGAAGTGGCCCCTAGTGTGCCCACTATAAAAATTTCTTATGTTCTTATGTTTTCATTATTTCTACTGAAGTGGATGACTGTATTTTTAAACATTAAATGCCATCTGCTATTCACTACTACAGGCAACTAATCTATCAAGATCTTTTTGTAGTTTATAAGACTTTCCTATATTTGTAACTGGGGCAGCGGTAATTATTCATTTTTACACCCAGTCTGTTTTTATGATGAGAACAAACTTTTTTGGTCAATTTTGAGGTGTTTTGCACGAATCTGTCATCTGTTTCCTGTGCAAATGCATAGTTTTCGAGATATCATCATCTTAAAAACTACGCATTTGCACAGGAAACGGATGGCAGTTTCGTACAAAACCTCAAAATTAACCAGAAAAGTTTGCACTCATCATTAGGACTGATCAGTTTGTGATGCGTGATCTGCCCCCATACCCCCGAGACCTAAATTATTCACACTATCTTACCTTATCGTGGAGGGTAGAGTTCTGCAATTGCAGTCAGGAAGTGATGCAATTTTGTGGACTCGTCAGTATGTTCTGCTAGGAACAAGCACTGCACAAAATATTTCCGGTGATGAGGGCATTTGTTCCCAGCATGTAAAACCATGATTTCACGTCCTTCCACAGGCGTTCAATGTTTTGCGCTGAAAAGTTACAATGCTCTAGCCACGTGCCCTTAAAGATTGAAACAGAAATGACACATGTTTATTTTTAGGATTTTTTTTATGGCACCTAAAGACCTTCTGGTCTTTTCTTAAAATACAAGCACTATTGCATTTAGGGCAGGTCACGGATGTCTTAATTATTCTGTGATTGAAAAAAGGTCTAAACTCTTGTCTTCATCGAGGGCAATATGGCGGATTACATCTTCAAAGTCAAATATGCAAAACTGACACATCATACTCCTGGTCACAAAAACATTGAACTGAACAGACCAACAATTGCTAACAATGCTTTAATTGTAAAACAGGACAAATTGAATTACGCAGAAGTAGCTAGAATCACCAAAAATAGGAAATATTCACCAAATAGTCGATATATATATATATATATTGAAAAAACACGAAAAATAGGAAATGTATTTTAATAAGAAAACATATTTTATACAAATCTGCACAAGATAAGATATATATTTTCTTAGTTTTGAATGGCAATTCAATATATTGTACTGTTTTAACCACGCATGAGCGGGTTCAAAGACGAATATTAACCGGTGCAGTGCCAGATTTAGGTTTGTGGTGGCCTTGTGTGAGGTAAAGCTGTGGGGGCCCTGTGTGGGGGTCAAACTGTGGAAACCTGTTTGTTTGTTTCCTTTTCTTTACTAAAAAACAAATATCTCAAAAAAATAATTTTAGGTAATTATTCATTTTTATACCCAGTCTGTTTTTATGATGAGAACAAACTTTTCTGGTCAATTTTGAAATTTTGAGGTGTTTTGCATGAATCTGCCATCCATTTCCTGTGCAAATGCGTAGTTTTTGAGATATTGTCATCTTGAAAACCACATTTGCACAGGAAATGGATGGCAGTTTCGTACAAAACACCTCGAAATTAACCAGAAAAATTTGCTCTCATCATTTTTATTTAAACTAACAAAAATATCGCAACTTAACCTAACCAATCATCAAGGGTGTACAGTTGACCTAACCAGGCCTTCAGTTAACCTAACTGGACATTCAGTTAGCCTAACTGGGCATTCAGTTAGCCTAACTGGGCATTCAGTTAGCCTAACTGGACATTCAGTTAGCCTAACTGGACATTCAGTTAGCCTAACTGGGCATTCAGTTAACCTAACTGGGCATTCAATTAACCAAACCAGCATTCAATTAACCTAACAGGTTAATATTGGTTATTTCACCTAAATATCTTCTGATCTTTTCGTATTAGGCACTCACTGTCACATTTCGGGCAAGTTAAGAATGAGAGAATAATGCCATAATTGATAAAAACATCCAATCCTTTGTCTTCATCTAGGGCACATGACAAATCAAGTTCTCAAAGTCAAAATCACATGAATGGCACGTCATAATTCTATCACAAACAACACTAAACTGAATCCAATTAGGAAAAAAAAAAAAATAGCCAGAACAAAACCCAACCAACTAATTAAATCGCAGAATAGCGAAAAAATAGCCCAATCAGGAAAAATATTTTATGAAAAAAAGTACATTATAGCCAAAACAGGAAATATATATTATTAAAAAAAGTGCATTTGAACAAATTTGCACAACATAAGATACTATATATTTTCTTAGTCAGTTTTGAATGGCAATTCAATATATTGTACTGTTTTAACCGCATGTGAGCGGGTTAAAAGATGAATATTAACCCAATTTTATTGAAAAAAAAGAAATTTATTTACAAAAAGACTCTGTGTGCTTTTTGGCAATTAAATTGTTTTATACAATGAAAATGTGGGGACCCTGTGTGGCAGCACACTCCACACACCCCTAAATCTGGCACTGAACTGGGGCAACTACTTTTGTATCATCTGCAAATTTAGAACCTTTCTCTAAATCATTTACATATAAAAAGTAATGGACCTAACAATTATCCCTGTGGTACCCCACTTTTCACTTTCTGCCACCCAGATGCATGAACATTTGGAATTACTCTCTCTTCTCTGTCTTCTAACCATTTTTCTACCCACTTAACTAACCCCAATTTCTCATGAGCTTTTAATTTATTTAGAAGTGTTCAATTGATGTGGAATCTTGTCAAATGCCTTAGTAAAATTTAAGTAAATATCATCTTGCCCTACATCATTTCTGTTACCTGTTCAGTTACAAACTGGCTGACAGGCTGGAAGTTGTATGTTAATTAGCTGACTTGAGCAGTGGCATAGCAAGAGGGGTTGCCAAAGGGGTGATATTTGTATTTGTACTTAAAAGAAGAGCTCCAATTAATTTGTGTGTGTTTCTAATACATATATGGTTGTTGTAGCCATATTATTTTTTTTCATTCTGTTATGCTGGGCAGTATAATATATATAGTCATCTGGGGTGAAAAAAACATAGGGTATGTTGGGGTGAAAATGAACAGGCCCCTTAAAATAATTTTTAATATAAAGAAAATTTGTAAGAAATTTTTTTTCAGGTAGCCCACTATATCCTTCAAAAGTGTTGGTAAAATGATGTCTCTATGTTTATTCATTTCCAAGAAATGAGCACCGGAAAAAAAAGTGTCAAAAATATGTAAAGAAAACTTTTTGCATTTATTTTTTATTTGCTTGGCACTGAATTATTTATGCTTACGTTGAAAAGTGTGAAGATGTGTATCTTGTAATGCATGAAGAGAAATAAAACATAGTCTGTGGCATAAGCCTTGTGAAGCTATGCTTTTTTTAACCCCATGCAGTTGAAGCCTCTTTGGGGTTAAAAAGAACCTATGTTTTATTTAGTAGTATGGGTGTAAAATGGGAGAGTGCAGGAATGTTGAAATGCAAATGTTCAATGTTGCAAAGTGGTTATGCAACAAAGTGGGTAGGGGATATGCAACACAGTGGGGTAGGGGTATGCAATAAAGGGGAGTTATGCAACATCAATGTTGCAAGGCGTATGCAATATCAATGCTGCAAATGGGGGAAGGGTTATGCAACAAATCAATGCTGGAGGGGGAGGGAGTGAAAAAGAACGTGTTTTATATATTAGTATGGGTGCAAAATGGGAGAGTGCAGGAATGTTGAAATGCAATTGCAAATGTTCTTCAGTGTTGCAAAGGGGTTATGCAACAAAGGGTTTATTATATATCTCTAATTCCATTGACACCAATATTGTATGTTTTGAGGACCATATACCAGAGTTAATGCTATATTTTTTTTCAACCCAAGCACAGTTCGTTTTCACCCCTTTCCATGGGGTGAAAAAAAAATCAGTTTTTTTTATTTTACCAATTAAATATTTTGCAGGAAAAAAAAATTCTATTGCCATGTTATTATGACATCTTGCCTTTATAATGTGAACATACAGGTTTGTGTCCATCCCTAATAATCAAGTCTGTAGGCCTAAGTTAAGGCAAATTGTTTTTTTTCACCCCAGATGACTATAATGTTGCAAATTTTCTGGTCCATTGTTACACAGAGTGCATTGTATTTTTTCCCTTGTGAATCATTTTCTTTCATTTAATGGTAGTGTATTCCGCTTTTGTATTGCATTACTGAATACTGATGCAGGTGTGTTATCATACATATATGTGTTCCTTGCACTTAATAGATTCTTTGTATTATCTACAAAAATTTTGTCGTGCTTGATGAGATAGATGATTGATAAACAGTATCTTTGTTACGCCCATTTGTTTAAAAATTTAGGACTTTGCTCCCCTATCAAAAATTTCTAGCTATGCACTTGGACTTGAGATTGATATTTTGCAGGATATTACCTAATATTATAAAATATAGATCATGACTTGGAAAACCTCAATTGGCCCCAGTGGCTTCATGTTTTCCAAATGAAATGTAATGTAAACTCTTAAAGTCTAAGAGATTAGACAAACAAACCCTTCCTGATGTAAATCCATGTTGGAAACATGAAATATGATTGAAATTTTCTAAATGATCTTAAATATTATTGTTTATAATTCTTTTTAATATCTTTCCTACCAAAAATGTTAAACTAACAGGGCTATAATTTCCTACCATACCTTCTTTTTACTACCCTTTTTGTAAATGGGTACATTTGCTTTATTCCATTCATCTAGTACCGTACCTCTGCATAATTAATTAAACCTAGGAAACAAAATAGTTAGTGCCTCAGATAAGCTACTGTATCTTCCCCTTCTCTAAGAATCCCAGCATATATATTATCAGGTCCAGCAGCTTTATTTGACTTCACTGTATGAATCACTTGCCTAACATCATCCTTATATGAATATGATCAATACCTGAATTTACAGAATTTAAAGAATTAAAATCAAAGTTATTTAAATTTTCTTCAGTAAAAACAGGGCTAAAATAATCATTACAAATACTAGCAATATCATGATCTTTTTCAAACCACCTATCATCATGTTCTATTTGGCCAATCTTATGATGATTTTTATTATTACATGTATAAAAACTAATGAATTTCTTTAGATTTTTATTGCTATTTCTAGCTAGATTTATTTCACTATGC
Organism: Bathynomus jamesi; assembly: GCA_023014485.1. Lineage (NCBI taxonomy): Eukaryota > Metazoa > Arthropoda > Malacostraca > Isopoda > Cirolanidae > Bathynomus > Bathynomus jamesi. Next base: position 181,567 of record JAJOZX010000202.1, on the reverse strand, counting down.
CATTTGCTCTCCTAATCAAACTGTTTAGCTTATTTCTTAACTGCCTATAATTATTGAAGTCTACAAGGCTATTGCTGCTTTTAAATTCCCTGAATGCCCTTTTTGTTTATTTTTAATCATTTCAGCCATTTCCCTATTCCACCACAAAGGTTTCCTAATCTTGTTATTCCTAACAGCTCTGAAAGGAATATACCTACATTGTACATCCTCTAAAATTTTGCTGAATCTAGACCATGTCTCAGTGGCATTTTTATTAGCAAATTTACTATCCCACTTTACTGAGCTTGCCTTCAGGTTAGTCACTTTCATTTAAATTAATAACTGATCTCTTCATTTTCAACTAAGTTAAGATCTTAATTAAATGAATACTGTACAGTATACCTACATAATTAGTCAAATTGGAGTAAAGTTAAATATGGACATATGAAGTTTGAGTGTTTGACCCTGTTCATGTAATTCACTTACTGTCTTAATTCTATAATAACTTATTCTACCTTTAACTAAAATACCAGATTATTCCTGCAGTGTGGAGTCACCCTTGAGAATAAAGCAAAACATTAAAAGCAAGGGTCAGTATTCAAGCCCCAAGGTATAGGTAAGAGATTATAAGTTATAACTAGGTAAATAGAATTTCAATAGAGGATTATGAAATATATTGAATAGAGTAGCCAACTGGAAATTACCTACTGCATAAAGAAATGTGAAATTTTAAATTTTAGCTCTAAATGGAATTACTGGTACCTTTACCTTTGGTTAGCTTCCACCTGAATTGTTCATTCTGGTGAAGGTCAAGCTTTTCACCCCACCTTAGACCTACAGTTTAACATGGAATCTGAAACCATGCCCCACCAGCAGCCCAGCATCTTAACCACTAGGCCACCCAGGGTACCCATTTATCTACCAACCACTTTCTTTTATTGTGTGGAAGGATAAACAGCTGGGGTTTGCTGCACACCAGCTGCTGTCACTGGGGCTCAGTCCTGGGGCTGATGGATTCATAGTCAGCAACACTAACCATTACTCCACCAAGGTACTAACAGTAAGTAATTTTGTGCACTATTTGATACATATAATAATTACAAAAAAATATTGTACAAATCAGAAATCTCAAGATAGGGTTATATACAATAAAGATATTTTGTTCAGGTTTAAAATTGTAAATGAATTTTAAAAAATGCTTTTTTTATTAAATATTTAAAAAATTATATATACGAAGGCCACTCAATATATTTTGTCCCACCTTTTTTTTTTTCTTTCCAAGTTTCCTTGTAAGTTCCAGAAATTTTGTACATAAGTAGTTACATACTTTTTTACAAGTTTTTATTTTTCTACATAGTCTCCATGCTTTTCTATGGCTTTCCTCCACCTCGAAACAAGGGCCTTTATTCCTTGCTGGTAAAAGTCTGCTGGGTTCCACTGGAGCCACCTCTTAACCTCCTCAACAACCTCATCATCACACTGAAACTTTCTTCCACAAATAGCATCCTTCATTGGCCCAAACAAATGGAAGTCTTGAAGGTGCCAGATCCGGGCTGTATGGAGGGTGGGGTAACACAGTGAAGTGCATTTTTGTGATTGCTTCTCTTGTTTGCAAACTGTTGTGTGGTCTTGCGTTATCATGCAAAAGAAGGATGTCTTCTAGTTTTCTCTCTGGTTGAACTCACTTTATATGTCTGGAGTCTCTGTATGGTAGCAATATATGCCTCTGAGTTGATTGTTTGTCCTTTCTTCATAATGTCCACCAGAATCATCCCTTTCATGCCCCAGAAGATGGTGGCCATAACCTTTGCTGCAGAGGGAGCCATTTTGAACTTTTTCTTGCATGGGGATTGGGGAGTCTGCGTGATGCCACTCCATGGATTGGTGTTTTGTTTCAGGTTGAAAGTGATGTACCCAAGTCTCATCCCCAGTCACAATTTGTGAAAGGAAGTCATCCCCTTCTGTCTCATATCGAACCAATGACTCAGAAGCAATTTCTTTTCTTTGGACTTTGTGATCTTCAGTCAGTTTGCGAGGAACAAAATGTGAACACCCTTTTGAGTATCCTAGTTGCTGAGTTATTGTATTCACACTTCCTTCGCTAATTCCTAGCTTCAGTGATAGCTCCTTGTATGTGAAGCACTGATTTGATTGAATGATGCTGTTAGCATGTTGCACAGTATGAGATGTCACAGCCGATGCCAGGTGACTGCTGCATGGCTCATCATTGAGGCTGGCTCTCCCTCTCTCCGATGATCTTGCATATTTAGACCAGCATCCAACTGTGCTTCGATCAACAACAGCATCTCTATAAATGTTTTTTAGATGTTTGTGAATATTTCCAACTGTTTCCTTTGCTGCGGGTAAGAACTTGATAACAGCTCTCTGTTTATGATGCACATCACTGTCAGATGCCATTTTCAAACCTGCGTTAACCATTGGTTTTATACAAGGAGGGGAGGTTCAAACTGGAAAAATCTGGTATGTGAAGCGCAGAAAGTTCAAACTTATGGCCCAAAAGACATTTCAGCCTCATGACCTATTATTTAGCTAAGAAAAAAAGGGTGGGGCAAAATATATTGAGTGCCCCTAGTGTGTATATATATATATATATATATATATATATATATATATATATTATATATATATATATATATTAGTGTCCCAATTTTTTTTGTTCCTGAAGTTTGTCATGCACACCCCCTAATTTCTTCCACTCGTGAAGACATGCCAGCAAGATGAATTTCATTCGTGTTCTTTAATTTTAAGGGTCCCCTCAAACCATGTGTTACTATTGCTGAATGGCTACTCTCTACCTTATACTAATTGTAGCATATTTCTTTTCAGGTTATGGATACAAGAAAGCAGGAGACTGTGTGGTTGGTGGGGGTGTTGCGAAATGAACCCCTGGAAATGCTGTGTCAGCTCCTGACAGTGGGAGATGTTCTTCGACGTCTGTTGTTCTTCACTCAGAAGAAAAAAATGTCCACGGCGGAAGCTGCCAATGTGGTAGCTGATGAAGTTATGGTGGTGTGGGCTCGGGCATCTATTCCGACCTCCCACAAGCCCAAGTGCGTCGAGAGGATCAAGGCCCTCTCCACGGACTACGAGAAGGTTGCCAGAAACTGAAACTGTGGGGGAGAGAAGCAACTGGAGTGGGAAAAGGGATTCCAAGCCAACCTGAATACACTGTTCGAAACAGCTCATGCCAACGCCATGAAACTCATCAAAGTCCCTGAAGATCAAGACTTTCTGAATGACCAGCGAACCGTGTGGAAGATGTACATCGGAGGAGAGGACCTGGAGTTTGCTCGCAGGGCAGCGGAGTGGGAGAAACGCCGAGCAGCTGAAGAGAAGAGGAAGAAGAAAAGCCGCGAAGAGATGGACTCTCTGCAAGCAAAAGGAACGGTGAAAAGTGGGTCTTCTTCTTCTTTGGAGTCCATGGCCGAAGCATCCAATGATGATGTCCAATATTCCTCTCCTGGTCCTTCGACTCCTCGATCCGCTCCCAAGGACGGCCAAGTGTCGGCAAGGAGGATCATCCAATATCCCAATTTTGCTGCAGCCCTGGATCGAACTGGAACCTCAGTATGCCAAGCGATGCACATTGTGGCTCCAGCACTCGCTGCCACGGGAGTTGAGTTATCCTTGGTCACCTTGTCCAAATCAAGTCTTCACCATTCATGGCAGAAGTCCAGGAAGAACTTGGCAGCCGGAATCAAGACCGAGTTCAATCCTGATACGCCGCATGTCGTCCACTTTGATGGCAAACTCCTCCCTGATTTGGATGGAGGGAAATCGGATCGCATACCAGTGCTGGTCAGCGGGAAGAATCTTGAGAAGTTGTTGGCGATCCAAAAAATCCCTGACAGCATGGGACAGCAGATGGCTGGAGCTGTTCTGAAGGTGCTGGATGATTGGCCACAAGTTCAACCATGGATTGCCAGTCTCTGCTTCGACACAACAGCGGCGAATACCGGTATTCACAGCGGCGCTTGTACAATTATCCAGGACCAAATGGACCGCCACGTTCTTTTCCTGGCTTGCAGACACCACATGATGGAATTGGTAATCACCTCAGTCTTTGACCTGTTCTTCAGGTCTTCTGGCCCCGAAATTGCGCTGTTCGCTCGCTTCAAATCCCAATGGGAGTTCATCGACCAGAAGCAGGCTTCTCCGTTCAACGACGATGGCCCAAGCGACATCCTTTCGGAATGGGTGGCATTGAAAAAAGAGCAGATTGTCCACTTCATTGAAGAACAGCTTGAAGTTGGCCACCCAAGAGACGATTACCGGGAGTTCCTGATCCTCACTCTGGTCTTCCTCGATGGTCATGGCAAACGAGATCTCCGGTACAATCATCCTGGAGCATACCACCGGGCCAGGTGGATGGCCAAAGGCATTTACTGTCTTAAGATGTTCATCTTCCGAAGCAAATTCCACCTGACCACTCATGAGGTCTGGTCACTATGCAGGATAAACGTCTTTGCCATCACCATCTACCTCCAGAGGTGGTTCGAGGCTCCATTGATGGCGGACGCGCCCATCAATGACCTGGAGCTGTTGGAGGACCTAGAGTGGTACAAGGCGGTGGATCATGATGTAGGTACTGCCGCATTGACGAAATTCTGGGGCCACCTCTGGTACCTAAGCGAAGATTTAGCTGGACTCGCTATGTTCTCCTCCAAAACCACCGATGCAGAGAAGACGGCCATGCTCCAAAACCTGCACAAGAAGACCAAAAACCCAAAGATCTGCGTCGGCTGGAGGGAAAGAGGGTCTTGACTGTGAGACGGTCGGATTTGAGCACCTTGGTCACGAAAAGGACTCAAAACCTTTTTCATTGCCTGAAGTTGCCGGTTCCAAAAACCCCCAAAGATCTTGAAGGATGTGCACCATCGTTGAAGTCTGTGAACAACGCGGCAGAATGGGCAGTGAAACTGGCGGAAGATTTCAACGAGGGCCTGACAAAAAACGAGGAGGAATGGCAGCTCATGTACCAAGTCGTCGAATACCACCGCCGGCAGTTCCCCTCAGCAGACAAAAATATCCTCTGTCCCCCGAAATGAAATGTGCCATTAGGAAGAATTTCCATTTCCTTTAATTTAGTCATTAGAAAGAATTTACATTTCATTCTTCCATTCTAGAATGATTAATGCTGAGCATTTACGTTTGTTCATATAGGGTCGAATAAACAAGGTCAATGAGGGGACCCTTCCCCTCCTAATAGGCCAATGAAATTTTGCCCATTTTTCCTTTCTTCAAGTGTAATTAATTAAAGGGGTGTGCGATTTGACTCTTGCAAATTTTTATTTTCACATGTGAGGCTGGGACACCCTAATATATATATATATATATATATATATATATATATATATATATAAAACCTTTGGTTAGCTTCCGCTCGAATTGTTCATTCTGACGAAGGTCAAGCTTTTCACTCCACCTTAGACCTACAGTTTAACATGGAATCTGAACCACACCCCATCAGCAGCCCAGCGTCTTAACCACTAGGCCACCTAGGGTACCCATTTATCTACCAACCACTTTCTTTATTGTGTGGAAGGATGAACAGCTGGGTTTTGCTGTATGCTGGCTGCCGTCGGGTCTCAAACCCGGGGTTGATGGATTTGTAGTCAGCGACGCTAATCACTACACCACCATATATATATATATATATATAATCCAACAGGATTCAAATCCAGGTCCTCTGAGTCAGGGATGGAGACACTGACCATTAAGCTAAGACAGGCTGGAAGTTAACCTGGTCATATTCCATCACCAAGAGCTGTTTAATGTGTTAACCCCTGCACTACAACCACTGGACATCTGTATTCATGTGCAAAAATGCATGGTTATGGGTTTACATTTCTATCTACATGGTACCCATATGTTTGCCAGATAGATCTGAATAAAATGCTGTCCATTGGCTTGAAAGTAAGAGATTGATATGTAAAAAACAGCAAATGCAAAAGCATTGTGTTTCCTCAGGTATCCAACCATTTATGGCTGGTCAGGGACTTTGCACAAGAACCTGTACAACTGGTTCTTGAAATTATCCAGGTTATTGTGCTGGAGGTTCCTCATTTCTTTTGGCAGAACATTTAAATATTCTAAGACTTGTATTCTGAGGGTATTTTCCATGCTTATTTTCATGGCCCTCTGTCCTACTGGGACAGTACAGAATGAGCTGCAGTCATTACTATAAATAGCAAAGGAGCTAATACTGTGGGACAGAGCTCATTACTTTTGATACTTCAGATTTGACACCATTTACTACCACTCTGCGTTCTTTTGGTCAGAAAATTAAATATTCATTATACAACCTCCTTTCCAGTAATTCCTTTACTCTTAAGTTTGTGTGCTTCACTCACAAAACCAAGTGAAGTTAAAGTTTTTGGCATTGAGTTGGATGATGAATTAAATTTCAAAAGCCACGTACAATACATTGAAAATATCTAGATTTCTCTACATAATATTTAAACTTTAAAAACAGTTCCCCAAAATTCTCTCCTTACAGCATTATTCGTTTATTCATTCACATTTACAGTATGGAATCATAGCATGGAATAGTACTGGGTGATCCAGATAAATGGGACCCATAAAAAAAAGCCAAATATTCTTAATATTTAATTCCTTTCATAAAAACTATATATCATTCGAAAGAGTAGAGTTACAAGTTTATTATGAAATATTTATTTTTTTAAAATGACTCCTTTCAAATGTGCTCCATTAGTTGCCAAGCATTCCAGTGTTCTCGCTTGTAAGTTCTTCATCACTTTTGCAAGAGTGTGCGGTGGTATGGCCTGTATCTCATTTGTGATGGCGGCCTTCAATTCTTGCAAGGTCGTTGGGTTATTTCTGTAGACCCTACTCTTTAAATATCCCCAGAGATAATAATCTAAGGGAGAAAAATCCGGAGACCTTGCGGGCCATTCAACGTCTCCAAATCTTGAGATTAACTCGCCTGGAAACGTTTGACGCAAAACTGCCATGCAGTTCCTCGTGGTATGGCAGGTAGCTCTGTCTTGTTGGAACCAGTGGTTTTCTAGACAAAGATCTCTTAATTTAGGAATAAGGAAATCGGTCAACATTTTTTCGTAGCGATCACCATTTACAGTGACCGTGTTTCCGGTGGAATCCTCAAAAAAGTACGGCCCTATGATCTGAGATGCAGTAAGACCACACCAAACAGTTACACGCTGACTATGCAACGGGACTTCGGTAATATTCAATGGATTTTCTGTTGCCCAGAAATGATAATTTTGTTTGTTTACAGTTCCATTCAAGTGAAAATGGGCTTCGTCTGACATAATCAAAGTTGCTAGAAAATTGGTGGTGTCATTTACCTTCTGTTGGATCCATTGACAGAATTGTCATCTTCGTGCGAAATATCCCAGGGCTGTGGAGTCGGAGTCAGAAGCAATTTTGGTGGTGCTGGAGTCGGAGTCGGTAAAAATGTACCGACTCCGACCTCAATATAAATTTTAATAAAATATGTTTTTGTGTGTGATATCACTGGCAGCTATGGTGGTTAAACCACTTAAATAATAAACACAATGTTTTCCATTTCAGACACTAATGCCATTAATTCATTTTTTCTTTTCAGATAATATTTTTTAGTTTTAATGCTTATTAGGGTGTGTTTATGGTATATGGTGAAAAATGCGAAATGAAAATGCAAGGGAGCGGAACCCTTTATTTTGCGAGGATACATGAGAAAACAGAACAGGCAAAATTTCTTTGTAATCCAACAACATTTAGAGGTTGCCCACAGCTGATAGGTATTTTCAATTTATAGGGCAATGGAAATTTTAATTCTCAGTTTAAATGATAAATTGCATCTCCAATATACATCTCCAATAAGTATTCAGAACAAATATATCGTGTGAGTATATTCACTAAATTCATAATTAACGATTAAAGTACATGACACCTCGAGTGTTGGCGTTCATTTTTTCATCAAAGTGGCTTTGGAGGCTGTCGGCAAGACTTTACGATGTTCTTCGATGATTTGAATCATGAACTGCATCTGCTCTTCGTTCTGAGTCCTTCCAGCCTTCGTGAATTCTTGAATCAATGCTATGCCTCGCTCTGCTGCATCATTCACTACATTTAAGGAATCCACCCTGATCTTTGCTGAACCAAAACTGGTGGTGTTTTCCCAGTTTGATGGATCCTCTTGCAGGAAATCGACCGGAAGATCTAGAAGGGTGAACAGATTGTACGTATTGGAAGAGCAAAAGTCTGCCAGGGTCTTTCCTCTTGGATCTGGAATCCAGACTCGTCGGGGGGGAGCTTCTGACCCTTCAACGGAATTCATATTCTCTACCATTTTCCGCTTCTCATCATCATCGACTGCAGGATCGAATAGTGCAAGGCCCACGTTTACCTCATTGAGGTACCAGAGATGCCGATTAAAACTCTTGTACCCAGCGGCGTTGGTGTTTTGCAACTTTTGAAGGAGGGCTAAGTCGCTTCGTGGAGTGCTTGCTGCTTCTCTTGCTGAAAACCACGGAAGGACGTAATCTTGAGCAACGAAGAGACAGAAGTCCCGCAACCCAGAAATCAGGCGGTCACTGCTACTTGCTCCACGAGATGTTGAAGGACATTGGTTCATGTGCATCGTGAACTGGTATCTGAACATCCAAATCTTGAAAGAGTAAATTCCACGCGCCATCCACCGTGCTCGGTGCAAAGCCCCTGGAGCCATGAACACAGGACTCGACGTCCGTGAGGTACTCCTCCCAAGAAAATGACTACAAGTTCAAGAAGCTCTTTGTAGTCATCTCTGGGATGCTTCACTTTCAGAAGGTCATTTGCTTCATGAATCATCTTCTTGGCCCAGGGACTGATCACTGCAGCCGTGTCCTCTTCGTCCGCGGCAGTGGAGTATTCATTCAATTTCAGTTGCGGCCAAACATTACGGAAGCTCTGGAAAATCGTAATCTCAGGTCCTTTGGAAAGGTCTCCAACAAGGAAAGAAAATACTGCTTCAAGCAGCAGTTCCAGCACGTGATGTCGACACGCAAAGTAAATCATTTCACTCCCGAGAGCCTGCTCTACTCGCACACACACTCCTTCATGGATGCCGGTGTTGGTGGCTGTCATGTCAAAGCAAAGAGCTTTGATCTTCTGGCCAAGATCCCAGTTTTCGATGGTTTTGATGATGACGATTGCTGTCCTTTCTGCCTTGGAGTCTGGGAGTTTGGGGATGGCTAGAATCTTGCTCATCCCATCCCCGGTAACTAAGATGGCTAAACGGTCGATTTTGTCTCTTCCCATTAAGTCTGCCATAAGTTTTTCATCCCAGTGAAGAACAAGAGGGCATTCAGGCTTGTAGGAAGCTCTCACCTCTGCTTCGTGGGCTGATCTGTACCTGGATCTGCTGGCCCGAATAGCACTTGGACTGAGGCACATCTCACTTATGTCCTGACCCATTTGCATGCCAAAGGGGATGAGAACACGAGCAGCTGTCCTGTCGCTCATCCGCGTGCGGTCCAATGCCGCAGCGACCTCCGAACTGATTGCTGTCGTCCCATGGCGATGTTTTGGAGCCGACGATGTAACTGGCTTTCTTTCGGGACTTGTTTCCTCACTTGATGACGCTGACGATGAGGTTTCCATAACAACGGTAGCAGAGATTTCTTCCATTTCCTGCACATGCCTGTCTTTCCGCTTCAATTCCTGAGCAGTTCTTTCTTGGGCCCTTGGACTTTTTTGGCAATCTTCTTGTCGACATTTCCAATCCTTCCTCTCCGACCCTCCTCCCTTTGAGCAAGCAGGAAGTCCTTGTCCTCCTGAATTTTGATAAGATTTAGGGCATTTTGGTGACCAATGTCGAAAAGGTTGTTCAAGCTTGACCTGAACGCAGCCTGGTTGTCCAAATTGGTCTTCATTTTCCGCGAAATTCTCTTCTTCAAACCCTGCCATTCGTCATGCAATTTCCGGACGTGCTTCTTGACATCATGCAGATGTTTCGTCGGTAAACCTTCTGTCACCCAGATTTCAATGATGGCTTGTGATGTCGACGACACACTCTCAGCTAAGAATTTCTTCTCTTCATTGTGGAGATGGAAAAGGTACTTCAATACATCACCTCTTGAAGGTAATTGCTGACCGGCAATAGTAGGACTTGATGACCCTACAAGCCAGATTGATTTCTTCGATCTTGTACATGCCGCCATCGTTCACCAGTTATCTGTGAATAAGACAAAACAGTGAAATTGGTAAGTTAATTTAACCCATTCATGGATAAAGTACCTCAGGAAAATGTGTAGAAATAAGCCACCCTCTTTGTAACCGTAATCTGTGTTCAAACAATGATTGGCTGATAACCCATGAACACAATATGTATTAAAATTATAATAATTTTGCGAAATCATGCATACATAACCATTTACAGTATATCCAATCCATATATAAATTTAAAATAATCTACGGTACACTACACTATTTCACTCAGACGATGCGAAAAAAGATGATTGCAATACGCTGAAGCAGAGAGCATCCAAAATTTTATACGCATGAAAATTTAACCTTATAACTATTTTTGGAAACAAAAATATTGCCAGTAAAACAAGTCATTATACTTACAAACAATTCATAATACCATCCATTACAGTGCTAAGTAAAAAAAACGTTTGAAATATATGAATTATTTAAATAACACCGTTATGAGAACTGTGATGCTTCTTGGCCACCATTACGTAAATGCATGAAAGACGTGAGTAATTAAGAGAAAACGATTTAGAATTAAAGAAAATTCATTTGTTGGTATACTGAAGTAAAGAAATATGGATTATCAGAACGCAATTGACAAATGCAATTTCTAATTTTGGGGACGCTGTGTATCAATGGGTTAATAAACACTAGAAGTGACTTAAAAAGGGCGCATAAATAAATGAACATATGGGTAAAACTTTGGGGTCTTTGGGCAACCTCTAAATATTTGATGATTTTCCAAAAAAATCATGTGCTTTATTTGCTCCCGGAACCTCATCATTTGCAGGGTTCCGTGACCCAAAATTCACACTTTCAGTTTTTAAAAGCACCCTAAATTGCTTATTTAATTTTGGGGTCATTCTCTGTCAGATCAACCAGTGCCTAACACCCTCATCTCTCAGATTTTGCTGAAATTTGGTTTATAGGGAGTTTGTGGGCCCTGAATCCATTTCTGAAATTATAAGGTCAATCCGACCAACGGTTCAAGAGATATGACCTCGGGAAATTTGAGGTCACTTGCGAGGTCACTAACATTTGGCGACCCATAACTTGGGTAATAATGGTCACAATTATATAAAAGTATATATATTTAGAATCAGAAAACGACAAGGAATCCAAATATGCAAGTTTTAGAACTCTAGGTTGAAAAATAAAAAAGTTACACTGTAACCAAAATTTGAGGTCACGATTTGACCTCTGGGGTATCAAATGAGAATTTTTTTTTTTAATGTAAAAAATGAAGGCATAGGCATTGGCTATTAGAATCAGCAAAAAAAAGTTTGTTTATGTTAGTATTTTTCATGTAACTAACATATAAGTGAACACCATATTCATAAGTTGTGCGTCAATTCTACCTATTTTTTCACACTTAAGCTCATAATTTGACCTATAGAAATTAAAATTACATTTTTTTATAGATATAAAAAAAAGGCAAAAAATGTAAAATTGTATTTCACTGCTAATCTACACTGGCAATAATAGTTATAATAGTGAAAGGGGAAGACCTACTTAGAGGATTCATGTGCTAGCCTAATACAATTTTTGCATGCTCGATGCTCTCATCAATTTCTTTTTGTGGAAAAATGTATTGAATTCTGCTGCCTCCTCTTAGGGTAGGACAACTCATTACAGTTAATATATGATGTCCTGGCACTGCACATGAATCCTTGTTTGATGGATAATAATATGCACTTGATCCTGATGACCCAGAGGGATGTAGAAAGTTCACAGTGAAATCATCAAACTCTTCACAATATTCCTCCACAATTCCATACCAAACTTGCATGTCATAAATGCAGCCAACATACTCTCCTGGTTTGACACATTTTAGGTTACCAAGCATTGCAGGTTCATTAGTAAAATGACTTTTCCTTATTCTTTTCTTTTCTCCAATGCCACTTGAAATGGGATACACCATCAGTTCTTCCTTGTTTAGGGGAACAAATCTATGATATTTCTGAGTTCCAGGAATAGCCCTACTATCCTTGAATCGATGTTCCAACCGTTCTTCTGCATCTTTCAAATCAGCTGTAGTTACAAAGAAAAAATTTATCTTCTTGCTCAAGTTTTCTTCACAAAAAACATGTGTTCTGGTGTAAGAATTTGCCTCTCTGTAGTTCTCTGCAAACTGGCACGAGCAGTAGCTCTTTTCACTGTTCCTCCAATCCCATCACATGCATTTTTGCCATGGGATGTAGCAAAGAAGTGCCATTCACAAGACAGACCAAAATCCTCTTCATGGTAACAGAGATTTGTGAAGGTGTATCTGTTCTTATATTGGCCAGCACATCCATCTGAGAAATAGTGCACCTTCTTCAATTGTGGGCATCTGAATTTAACATATGTCATAAGCTTCAATATGAATGAGTAAACCATTATAGTGTTGTGTTTTAGTGATGCAGATAAGAAACAGACACTAAAATGGCTAAGTTCCTGGTCTGCAGATGATCTATAATAGATGACAAAAGGGTGAACTGTACACTGTGAATTGTCCCAGTGAAACCCTTGGGCAGCATCCTGGACAATGAAAGAATAATTCTCAGAGAAATCACCTACTATAACTACCTCGCTCTGAGGTGGTAGTGTTTCTTTCAACTGCTTGAAGTACTGTGATTGTTGCTGAGCAACAAAGTGATGATGAACCATGCGGGATATTTTCATGCTTAGGGATGATAAGTATTCATGAAGTGGCTCCACCTTATCAACCATTGTACAACGGTCAACAGTCACCCATTGCTTGTAAGATATTTCATTTGGAGCTGATTTCACACTGTCAAGTAACTCAAGAAAATCCAGGACACCCTCTTCTCTTGGGCAATCATTGCAAAGTTGCATCATGCAAGTCTCTCTTTCTGTACTGCAGACACTGTAATCCATAAGATCCTTGTATGAAAGACCTCTTTCTCCCAATGCAGCCAGCTGCAATTTTGGATTTTGATGGTATGTGCAGACACAGACAGAATGAGTCCCACCACTACCGGCAAGCACACAATATGATGGCCGTAATTTTGCAAATGTGGAAAATCCTATTTTGGGATTCTTTTCATCATTTTTATATAGTTCAAACATCTCTCTTAAATTCCCGAGGACCAATCGTTTTTGCACCTTCATTGCACCTTCAGCACTGATAACTTTCACGCAATCCTTTTGGCCAGGACACATACGACTAACCTCTTCTGACTCATAGAATCTTCTAACTATATCTTTGTGTTCTTCAGATATCACTTTTCCTTTGCTCATTAGTGGAATCTTCGGAAGGATTCCATGTTCTGATTTAAGTGAACGGCTTCTTTTCACCATGTATGTTGTAGTTTGAAAGAAACTAGCTGTTTTTTCAATTGTGTATGGTGAGAGTGTCAATATTTGTAGTTTGTGATGGTGACATTTGCTCTCCAGGAATGACTGTTTCAATTCATTCATTAATTTGTCTAGATGTTTCTCAGATTTAGTTTCAGGTTTTGAAGTATCACTTACCTCCTCGGTAATTTGAACACCATAACTGAGTTCTAGCCTCTCCTTCAGGTGTTTCTGAGCAGATGATAGCTTACCACGAGCCTTGCGCTTTTTCTGGCTTAATGACAGCCCTTCTGAAAAGAACAGAAAAAAAGGTTTCACACACCTGAATATTAGTAATTAAATATTAATTATAGTACCTTAAATGCTATATAATTGGCTATATAGTAGATCAAACAGACCTTGTAGTAAAGTATAAGTTATTATATTAATTTATTACTTACTTTTTTTAACTGGTGTTTGGTCCAGAAATGCTAGAACTGGTTCAACTGAAGTTGAAGGATTTTCCTTTATCAAGCAATCACTGTCATTGTCCAGATCTTGAATTGAAGAGATGTTACTCAAGCCACTGATAGTAGATGATTCATTTGAATCCTGCTCAGACTCGTTGTTTTCAGTGGTACTAAGTATAGTGGGGTTTTTCATTATCAGTGTCCAGCAGTTCACACACAACAATGAGTCTTTTTTCACTCTTCCAGCACATTTTTCAACAAGTACATGTCACTTTTCTAAGATTGATTGTTATGCGTTTCTTGTGTTTTTGAATAGGGTCCTGGCAGTATTTCAAGTGCCGAACCATTGTATTTTGATCTGTAAAGATATAGGATTTACAATTAGGTAATATGTATTTTTTAGAAAATATATAGCTATACACACTTAATATTTTAGGCCTTGATAGTCTCTGAGGCTCATTAAAACACCATACCCACCAGCCACCCACAGTGCTGGCTGGAACTGTACTAACCTGTAGACAAGGAATTTTGCAACTATCTGTGTTGATTCTGCACTTAGACAAGTAGCAACATGTTTCAACAGGTTTGTTTAGGCTACATGTGAGCTTAGTCTTCCCCTTTCACTATTATAACTATTATTGCCAGTGTAGATTAGCAGTGAAATACAATTTTTATTAAATTCTTGGAGCTTGAGGTCAAATTGATAGCTAAGATATAAAAATTCCTTGAAATGACAAGCAATTTATAAATATGGTGTTCACTTATAAGTTAGTTACATGAAAAGTACCAACATAAACAAACTTTTTATGATTGTTTCTATTAGTCAAGAACTCTGACTTTGTTTTTTATATCTATAAAAAATGTAATTTTAATTTCTATAGGTCAAATTATGAGCTTAAGTGTGAAAAAATAGGTAGAATTGACGCACAACTTATGAATATGGTGTTCACTTATATGTTAGTTACATGAAAAATACTAACATAAACAAACTTTTTTTTTGCTGATTCTAATAGCCAATGCCTATGCCTTCATTTTTTACATTTAAAAAAAAATTCTCATTTGATACCCCCGAGGTCAAATCGTGACCTCAAATTTTGGTTACAGTGTAACTTTTTTATTTTTCAACCTAGAGTTCTAAAACTTGCATATTTGGATTCCTTGTCATTTTCTGATTCTAAATATATACACTGTTATATAATTATGACAATTATTACCCAAGTTATGGCTCGCCAAATGTTAGTAACCTCGCGAGTGACCTCAAATTGCCCAAGGTCATATCTCTTGAACCGTTGGTCGGATTGACCTTATAATTTCAGAAATGGATTCAGGGCTCACAATCTCCCTATAAACCAAATTTCAGCAAAATATGAGAGATGAGGGTGTTAATTTCAATTTTTTTTGGTTGATCTGACAGAGAATGACCCTTTGAGTTCTTTCTAAATTTCATAAGTTTTTAACTTTCAAGTCTAAAACCCCTTTCACAATGGCAAAGACACTTCCAACAAAGTCTGCAGTTTTTTAATATTTTACAATAACCACAGATGGGAAACATTTCGTGTGTCAGTGTATGATAGATGATGATGATGATGAAAAATTATGTGAAGCAAAAATCAGTGATTTTACTGGCTCTGATAAAAATGCACCAACCAGAGTCCAGGTGGTAAGTGATTAGTGAGGTGTTCTATCTTCTCCAGTTGGTGACTCCCAGCAAGTGTTATTCGTGACAATGCATCTGCAGCTCCATTCTCAGTCCCGGGGCAATATCGAATTTCAAACTCAAAGTCTGCGAGATCTTCATAAGTTCGGGCCAATCTACTATCAATGATCTTCATGTTGCTCCGGTATTCCAATGGTTGATGGTCCGTATACAGTACAAAAGGCACACCATATAGAAATGGGCGAAATGTCTTTACACCCTATCTTAGGGCTGCCAACTCCCATTCTATAACTGAGTACATTCTCTGGGCATTGGAAAAGGTCATTGATGCATAGGCAATCACCTTAAAATCACCATTCTGTCATTGTCCTAAACAAGCACCAGCACCAACCCCGGAAGCATCCACATACAGTTCCAATTTTTCAGCTTCAGGTCTGTAATCTGGATATGATGGTTGCACTTCCTTAACCAAGGCCTCTTTCACTGCCATAAAAGCCTTGTCCATCTCCGGTGTCCATTTCAATCTTTCTCTTGATCTACCTCCAGTTAAACGAGACAAAGGACTTGTTATCACTGAACAATCTGGTACAAACTTTCTCTGGAAATTCACTAAACCCCAAAATTCCCTCATCTGTCAAACAGTTTCTGGTTTTGGAAACTCTTGCACCTTCTGCATATATTCTGGGGATTTCCACAAACCTTCTCTCCCAACCAGGTGTCCCAAAAACGCAACCTCAGGTTGGAACCACTGACATTTCACAGGTTTGACCTTGATGCCAGACTTCTCCAGAGTATACAGGACTTTATCTACCATTTGAAGATGTTCTTCGAATGACTCGCCCATTATCAGGATATCATCAATGTAGATGATAACTCTACTTCTTGGAAAACCATGTAACACTTCTTGTACCATCCGTTGGAAACTAGCAGGAGCATTCTTTAATCCAAAACTCAGTTGCTTAAACTGCCAATGCCCTCGTGGTTGAAAAAGCAATGCTCTCTCGGCTCTCTTCGGCAATTGGCATTTGATAATAACCTTGTATCATGTCTAGGGAAGTGAAGTAACAGGTTCCATGAAGACTAAAAACTGCATCTGTTAAGTTGGGCATTGGAAATTGGTCTGGTATGGTCACTTCATTCAATTTTTGGTAGTCAACGCACATTCTAATTGAACCACCCTCCTTCTGGATAGGGACAACAGGTGAGCTCCATGGGGAAATGCTAGGTTCTATGATATCAAGCAACAGTAATTCCTGGCACTGGGCTTCCACCACTTCTGCGACTGGTTCTGGGAATCTATGGGGTTGTTGTCGGATAGGGGTATCATTATACAACTCTATCCAGTGTGGTACACAATTCACAAAACCTACATCGTCATCCCCCTCACTCAACACTTTCTTCCAGCGAGCCAACATTTGTAAAACCTTCTCCCTCTCTTCTAACTTCAACTCTGGTGACATGGTTATTTCAGTCCATAGGCGTTCTTCGGTCCAGCCTGGCTGTTCAGCTTCGGCTCCAGTCATGAACACCTGAATTCTCTCACTTTCAGCCACTGGAAAGTCCAGTTCTTCTTCATAGACTATTGATCTTATAGTCCCTATCCGTTCACCCGCCTTGATTCTCTGTGCTTCTGGGGTCAGCTTCATTACCAACACTTCTGTCATCCCAGCCAATCCATCCACTAACCCAGGGTGACCATACACTTTCCCCTGGAGTCGGGGGTCTCCAACATCATCCTCAAAACAGTACTCCAGTCTTTCCTCACCTTCGATTACATTCAAGCAAGCAAACTGTATAGGAACTCGGTGATATTTGCAGGTACTTAATTTCACATCTGTTGATGCATAACAGGGAATATTCCAGATCACCCTTCTACATGGTGCATTCTCACTCTTCAAGTAAATTTCCTCTATATGCCCATCTTTATAAGCTCACGCTATCCTCTTCCTTTTCACATTAACTCAGAGACTGTTTTCAACAAGAAAATTCATTCCCAATACAACTGGGAACTTCAACCTTTGGACCACTGCAAACAGAACAGGCTCCATCTCCACTCCATGAATTGATAACCTCAGCATAATCACCTCCAGTGGTTTAACATGGTTGTTTACTCCAATCCCTAGAGTCCTCAGGTTACAGCTCTGCATCTCTGGAGTTAACTCCAGTTCCTCTACCACTGAGTGATCCAGGAGTCCAACTGTAGCTCTGGAATAAAGTACTGCCAAGTAGTTCTCCAAATGTTCAATCTGTATATCCACCTTCAATAAAGATTGAGGTGCTAACTGTCCAGACATCTCCTCATCCAACCCATCAGTGTGAAAGACATTACTATTTACCAAATACGTTTCAGGAGCATCAGCTTCAGGTTCATTGTTCTGGTCAGGAGGTTGCTCGCTCCCTATCAGGCTCTTCAGGAATATTTACACTCTCATCCAGACCAAATGGACCTGGACACCCTAGGTTATTACTAGCAGGTTTGCAACTAACTGGGGACCTATCAGGGCAATCAGTACCTGGATTCACAATCAATGATTCATTCCTACCACCAGAAACTGAGACTAGCTCTGTTGCCTCATATCCCTGGGGGACAAAAGGAACTGCACTTGCATTCATTCTCACAGGCAAAACTGGGTTAACACACACTGGATCTCCCATCTGTACTTCCCCTATAAATTCTTATTCTGGTATTGGGCCACTAGTTAGGGGTAATATTCATCCTGCTAGGAGCTCTGGGGCTTCCCCTGTGGCCTCAGAGCTCACTGGTTTAAAGGGCTCAGTTCTTGATTTGGCTCATTCCCTCTTGGGCTGGTCTGGTTAGGCCCAGGAAATGGTCCCCTTGAGATGGTAGGACTCGGTGCTCTTGAACAGGGCCTTCTCTGCTGGCGTGATTGCTGGTTATGACCATACCCATTAGGTGGGTAAGGGCATTGTGACACCCAATGATCCCACTCACCACACTGCAAACACACACCTAAACACCGATGGCAATCCCATTCCAGGTGACCTCTCCTTCCGCAGTAATTACAGCTCACCCAGGAACGATCAGATGGTGGTGGTGGAGGAATGGTTAGATGGCTGGCTGGCCCTGAACCCTGCTGCAGGGCCATCAACTGAGGGTGAGACTGGTGATTTTGTTGGTTCAGGTTCTGTCGGGGCTGATCTTGATCACTAGATGACCTTGTATTCCAGACTCCTGGTGGAGTGGTGGTGGTTGGGGTACCAAAGGAGACATTCCTATGTTCCAGGCCTCCTGCAGGCTGGGTAGAGGTCTAAATAAGGTTAAAGATTTCACTGGAGGTTCCTCTCATTAGCTGCCAATTCTTTCACTGCTGGCCAGTTCAACTGGGTCCCAGCTCCATGTGTCAGTCGTGCCGTGGCCAGGGCAACTTCAACCTTCTCGGAAAATGCATCTGGAACAGTGTTAAGAAATTTTGAAATCAGTTCTTGGCAATTATCCACTTCTACTTCGGGCATTGCAGTCATCCACACAGTTTCTTACCTGATTGCATACTGGTATAAGGTCTCACTGGGTCATAATTGAGCATTAGTAAATGCCTCTCGCTTGTCTCTCATCATGGTAGAATGGAGTTCTCTGTAGTAAATCTGCAGTCTTTTCCTGACAACTCCATATGGCATCCCTGGTCAGTCAATTAAATCAAAACCCTCTCTCATCTGTCCCATAAGACTCTCTCACAATGCTGCTTTCCAGTAGTTGTGTCCTCGTGCCACTGTATTCTCAGCATAATCCTCAAACTCCTTCCTAAATTCTGCGAATGTTCTCCCATCTGATATATCAAATGACAATGGTTGAGGAAAGTGGCACCCATCTAGTTTCTCTAGGGTGTTAGCAAGGCATTCCAGGAGATTCTCTGTTGCCAGTGTTGGCAGTGGTTAGGGCCCCTTTCTTGCGGTAAACATCACTGGTTCATCCTCCCCATTTGTCTCCCCAAGCTCTCGTTGAAACTTCATAGGAGGTCTCTAGTTGACTGTTGGTCTGGGCTTCCTTTCTGAGGCCCGAGAGGTAGGGGTTGATTTGGCCCACCTTTGGGCTCCTGGTAATCTGTTCAGGTCTTCGGCTTCTGTCCCAGATGAATCACTCTCCTGTGAGGGACCCATCATTCTCTTTTCTCCCCAGTTCATAGCAGGGCAATCAGTTCCACTTTCTGTCCGAAACCTGGACTGTTCAGGGCTGCTCACTTGCTCTAACCAGGTGGCTACTGCATCAGCCTATAAGGGGTGAAATTTCGAACTTCGGATATTGATTCGGCCCTATGATATTATGGTTACAATCCCCAACAAACCTTCAGTGTCCACGTTTCAAGCTGTTCTGACAATATTTAGTGGGTCCACCTCGAAGATGAAAATTTGACAATTGGGTAATTCCAGGACAAATAGATAAATGAAAGTGCCAAATGTACACTCCACCATCCCCAAAATTCATGAAACTTGGTGTGAGGGTTGGTTTTGGTCCAAATTACAAAAATCTGAATTTTTTTGAAAATTGGTCGTTGGTCAAATTTTATGGCTTGACCAAATTTTGGTCAAATGAAAAACCAACAATTTTCAAACGTAAATATCTCAGCTGCTAATTGTGGTAGCATAATGTCTTAACACTAGAACAGCGGAAATTTTTGCATACCCATAACAGCGAGAGGCGGTCAAATTGACCACCACCTAATATTATTTTAAATTTACATTTACATTTGTATTTATCGAAGGAAAATTATACTTTTTACAGGTATTTAATTTTATTTGAAGTAAATAAACGGTATTTATTTATAACCATATACGATAAAACCAATTACGTTTATAAATTAATAAAACTTTAGGGTTAACTTCGCAAAATAATAATCCTTTTTTCATTTTACTAATAAATCCTAGTTTTTATTTCTGTGCTTTTCTATGTTGAAGAACACTTCTTGCAAATGATTTTCTTGATTACGTGGCTTGTGCATGATCCACATACCTTTTTTTTACATTTGTGACAAATTTCACGTTTTATTTTGCTTGCACATTCGCACTTGGCATTGTTTTCTTTTCCGGGACAATATCACATCTGTCTCTGCAGTGTCGTCTTCACTGATATCCTGCTCTGCGTCACTCTTTTTAAAACCCTGTCATAATTGTAATGCTAGCTGCAGAAGAAAGTTGCGACGAGTAATGTTCTTACCAGTAACTTCCCTATAGAGAACAGCTGCATTGATTCCAGCGAGGTCCAACATATTATAGAAAACATGAACGGGCCACCTTCTTGAACCAGCTTTAGTGCTGTATTTGCGAGCCATCTGATCAACTATATCTACTCCATATTTTGTTGAATTGTAGTAAGTCACAGTTTCAGGGGTTCTTTTTGCATTATCTTCAACTTGAACACAGCTATGCACGCTGCTCAGAAGAATCACATTTTTATTTGGTTTGCATTGATAGACAGTTAGCGTTGCTTGGTCATTTTTCAAAACATGAGTGTTGAACCTTTTGTCTCGCAAATTCTTGATGGCAATTGGCACTTCTTTTCGGGCACGATTCATTGTCCCAACAAGGGTAGTATTTTTGTGTTGTAATTTACGACAAATTCACTGAAGTAAAAAAGTTGTCAGTCGTAATGTTTCTTCCTTTGCCAAGGTATGGTTCGACAAGTTGAAGAACTACATATTCTGAAAGCGGTTGGTTTGATGGGCGCTTTGCATCTTTACCAAGGTATGGGAATCCGTTCAAGAAGTATTTTGACTTGGTATCAGCAGCTATCCAAAATTTTATACCAAATTTGTCTGGCTTAGTGGCAATGTACTGGGTAAAAGGGCACCTTGCTTTAGTGGGGAATAACTGTTCATCAACAGTTATATATTTGCTTGGTCTGTAGCAAGCAATGCAATTTTGGGTAAACCGATTCCAAACTTGAGATGTCAGTGCAAATTTGTCCGTTTTCAGCCTTTCAGATCTGTTAGACTTCATGTCAAAATGGAGGTATCTCATAATTTCTCGAAAGCGATCTCGTGCCATTGTTTCACGAAAGAAAGGAGGTCCCCACTCTTTTGACCAGAGATCATCAGCAGGTTGCCCCTTGGCCAATATTCCTCGAGCAAACATGATGCCAATAGTAGCCATAATTTCTTCTAGTGACACAGTCCATGAAGTAGTTTTCAATCGTCTATGAGCTTCTGCTTGAGTACACTTTTGTATATGTTTCAAAATAAAATCATCAATTAGCAATCTAAAAGCACTCAAAAAAATCATTTTCAGCAATTTGTCGTTTGGCATAAACTGTGGGGCCAGGTTCTTCACGTACAATATTCTGTGATCGGGTTTTTCCCTCATTTCTGTTGCCTTGTTCAATAACCTCCCATTCTGTGCCATCCTTCGCCGTTAAAACTGAACCAACTTCAATCAAAGCAGGAGTTTCGCATCGCTTTTTTCTTCCCATAAAGCCTCCCATCTTTCCTGCAAGTAATAAAGCACAATGGTAAGTTGCTATTACAGGCCCGTAGCCAGACCGAATGAGTAGGAGGGGCGGAGAAATTGATAGGGGGGACAATGAAGGAATATATATATATATATATATATATATATATATATATATATATATATATATATAGTATAATATAAAGATATATATATGGTTCTAATTCAATTCGGCAAACAGTGGTGAAAAGTGCCGAGTTTTTCCAGGGGGGCAGAATGTTTTACAGGGTGGGCTTTGCCCCCTCTTGCCCCCCCCCCCCCCGTGGCTACAGGCCTGTGCTATTATAATATTTATATATATAACCATAATGGTTCTACAATATGACACGAAATCATTGCTAATCATCATCAATAAACTTATGCACGAATCGCCATACTGAAACTGACAAAGATGTAAATATTTATTGTACTCACCCGCAACATGACCAGCATTGAACGTTTTATTAGCTGAATCAGTTTGTGCCTGGTCATCACTTTCTTCATTTGACTCAGATGATGAACTTTCTGCCTGAGGAATATAATCATCTTCACCATCATCACTGTCCAATGATATATCACTTCCTTCTGAGTTTGATTCTGAAATTGCTTGCAAACATCGAAGAATTTCTTCATTTGAAAGAGAGGGGTTTGCACACATGCTTGCAGCTTGGAAGCGCAACACACACTGAACCGCCGTGTGTTGTTGTCAACAACATACAGCGAGATTGAACATGTTATGACAAGTCTTTACAGCACTCCTGTATTGCTTTTATGAGAAATGGTCAAAGTGACCATTTCGCTGTTATAGTAATATCGCTGAATATCTTGTGAAATAATTAGATATATTGAATCATATTATACCACAAAAAGGTTATTGGCGTAGTGAAGGCATTCATGGAATATGACGGCGAACTAATCCGAATTAAGCAAGATATGCTAATTAAATTTGGAAAAAGCGGTCAAAATGACCGCTTCGCTGTTCTAGTGTTAAATGATAAAATATGTAAAATTAACTGTAGTTTCTAAATATGTATCATTTTTTTAGGGTAACAAAAATAAAATTATGATTTTTTGGAAAAAATGTCAAATTTTTTTTTTTTTTGCGATTTGGCAGCGAAGATATCATTTTTCGAAAAAAAGACCAAGAATAAAAAATGTTTATTTGATGTATGTACACCATAATAAGTAATAAAAAGTCAGCTTATAGTTTATTATAAGGCTCAAAACTGAGTTTGAAATTAAGTAATAAAATTTTTTTTCAGACGACGAAGATTTATTACAGACTTGTTGGTCCAAAAAAAGACAATTTTCAAATCATATAAAAAATACATGTAGATAAACCAAAGGAGAAAAAATCTTTTAAAATATATGTACAATGTACATACATAACCTCTCTTATATTTAGGGACAGAATATATTGACAATAATAATGTTTAATTTATAAAGCGCTTATCAGAGTATAAAATACTCTTCCTAATACTACACGTACACAAGTCTTTGAGAATGAATTAAGAGACAGTATTCTCATCCAGTGAATCCAAATTTTAGACACTAATAATATAATAATAAGAAAAAAGAATTTGAAAAGATTTTTATAACTATTAAGTAGATACACAAATCTTAGATAAAAATTTTAGAAATATTATATAGACAATCTTAAATAGTATACATTCGATAGAATTTATTTTATCTTCTTTGAAAAGTTATTTAATTCTTGAAGCGGAAAAATGTATTGTATTCTTGTTCCTCCTCGTAAACTTGCTTCAATACTCCCAAATATATTTTCTGTTGGAACGTGACAAACATCATCTTGCGCAGGAAAAATGTATGAGGGACATACGCCCGAAGGATGGAGAAATTTTATCAGAAAATCATCATATTCACAGTCAAAGGACTGGACTAATCCGAGCCATAGTTTATTTTCATACATACAACCCACAAAAGAGCCTGTTTCAATTTCGCGTTGAGAGACAGTATTATGTTCTTGATCCGAAGCAGAAACTCTAATGAGCTCTCTTATTTCGACTGACTGTGCACTCTGAGAGAGTGGATAAACCTTCAACGAATTCTTGGAAATTGGGACGAAGCGATGTAATTGTTGAGTACCTTTGATAGAAGTAATAGGTTCACTCAGACGTTTTTGCAAAGAAAGCTCTACATCTACAACTTCTGCCTCAGAGACGTAAAAAAAGTCAATAGCGGTTAGGAATTCTTGAGAGCAGAAATTGTAGAAGTCCTCAGCTGTTAAGATTTGATGGTCGAGAGGCCGTCGTAAGCTTTCTCTGGCACTGCTCTTTTTACCGTTCCGCCAATACCGTCGCAGGCATTCTTCCCGTGGGATGTCGCGAAAAAATTCCACTCAGCATGAATTTTGAAGTCTTCGAAATGATGGCATAAATTTAGAAAATTTGTTTTATTCTTATACTGAGCCGCATCCATCTGTGAAATAATGAATTTTAGTTAGGTTTGAATTTTGTTGTTGGATGCACAGGATTAATTTTTTGAGAAAACTATGAACCAGAATTGTATCATGCCTGCGACGGTTTGAAACGAAGCAGTAACTTTTGCAAATTAGTTTTCCTGCATTGTTTTTGGAATAATAAACGAATGGGTGCACTGTACATTGCGAGTTCTCCCAATGAAACCCCTGGGCACAATCTTGTACGATGAATGAGAAGTTTTCCGCGAAATCACCCACCAAAACACCTTCATTTTCGGGCGAGTTTCTTTTAGATTTTTGAAGTAACTCGACTGACATTTATTCGTGAAGTGGTGTCTTGTCAGTTGTGCAATTTTTTTGGTGAGCGATTCCACGTATTCCTCTGGAGTTTCGGTGATATCTTTTAACATACAGTGATCGACGGACACCCATTGTTTATATTTTATCTCTTCCATCGCCATGAAGTCCAAACTTTCCAAATAATTTTTGATTCCGACCTCTCGCGGGCATCTTTTGCATCGGTGCATCATACAATCTTCATTGTCCATGCCGCAGATGGATAAAGACATTAATTTTTTGTAGTCTAAATCTTTAATGCCTAACGCTGATATTTGTAGTTTCGGATTTTGGTGATGCGTACATACGCAGACACTGAGAGTTCCGCAAGCACGCACCACGACGGTCGAAGATGAGCAAAGGTACTAAAGCCTATTTTGGGATTTTCATCATTTTTGCATATTCAGCATATAACTCTTTCAAGTTACACAATACCAGTCTTTTTTGTTTTTTTATTTTTTCACCCTCTTCATTTATTGCAAACTTATAATCTTTGATTCCCGGGCACATCCTACTATATTCGTCATTTTCATAAAACTCCTGAATGATTTTTTTCATTTCAGCTGTGACGACCTTCCCTTTCGTCATGTTTGGAATGTTAGGAAGAATCCCAAACTGTTTTTGAAGATTGCGGCTCTTACGCACCATATACTTTGTTGCTCCAAAGAAGTCAGCAGTTTTTTCAATGGGATAGGGATACAATGATAGTATTTGTAACCTAAGATTGCGATCGTTACTTGCTTGAAATTTCTCCTTTAATTCTTCCATAACCTTTTGATACCTGAAATAAAGTGTATTTGACATTAAGTTTAGTATATTTTTAATTAAACTTTTCATAAAATATATGTATATGTATTATATTGTCCGATTATAAAAATGTAAACAGATAAAACTTAATTTAGTATATACTTCGATGACTGTATTAAATTTAATTTAAAATGTCAAATTTCAATAACTATGTCCGAAAAGTAGTCTTGCCTCTCTAAATCATCTTCCAAACAACTTTTTTTGGATGGACCAGCTTCAGAATAGTCAATAGGAGCCCCATAAGCAGCTTCAAAACTTCGTTTAACCTTTTCCATTGTCGATCTGAATTTCGTAGAAGCCTTTATCTGTTTTTGTCCCGGCTTCAATCCAGCTGTAAAACAAATTCATAAATTTAGGTTGCGTGAAATAATCAAATATCAAATATTTTGTATATATGTATTCAAGTGCTGATGCTAATATTTAAAAACAGAAAACTACGAATTTGGCATTAAGAAACAAATGTCCTGAACGGAGTCTCTATTGTTTTATTACCTGTTTTAATAGGGCTTTCATCAAATAAAGGTAAAATATTGTCGCTGAGCAAATCTTTATTGAATTGCCTGTCTTGAATGACAAATTCTTCCAATGGTGGTGGATTCGTGGAATCGCTACTGCTTCGCTCCATACATTCGTTAAGTATGTCTGGCTCAGGTATTGGTGCAGGTTCCGGCTCTCTGGATGAACGTTGAACATGTTCTAATACAATTGGCTTCTTTTTAATTGTGACATAGCAATTGCTGCATAGTAATTGATTTTCTTCCAAAATTCCATAGCTTGCAGCTGCCATGGCAGAGTTTACTTTTTTGATGTTACAGAAAATTCTTCTCGAGTGTTTTTTCATAGCATCACAACAAAATTTTGTGTTTTGAGGCATTTTAAGGGTTAGGTAAATTTACGTATACTAGAAAATTAGGTATACTGTATACTGAAAATCTGGAAAGAAAGCAAAAAATTATTAAAATTTGGAGGATTTTTTTTTGCCATTTTTTTTCATAATAATCGTCGATAAGCTGACTTTTTATTACTTATTATGGTGTACATACATCAAATAAACAGTTTTTTATTCCTGGTCTTTTTTTTTTAAAAATGATATCTTCGCTGCCAAATCGCAAAAAAAAAAAAAAATTCAAAAAAATCATAATTTTATTTTTGTTACCCTAAAAAAATGATACATATTTAGAAACTACAGTTAATTTTACATATTTTATCATTTAAGACACTACACTACCACAATTAGGAGTTGAGATATTTACGTTTGAAAATTATTGGTTTTTTCATTTGACCAAAATTTGGTCAAGCCATAAAATTTGACCAACTTGACCAATTTTCAAAAAAATTCAGAAATTTGTAATTTGGACCTAAACCAACCCTCACACAAAGTTTCATGAATTTTGAAGAGGTTACTGTGTACTTCATTTGTCTATTTCTCGTAGAATTACCCAATTGTGGAATTTTATGGTTTTACTAGAAAATCTTGTGTAAGTGTTATAGATTTTGTTTGAAAAAAAAAATTGTAAATATAGTTAGTTTTAGGCAAGTTTTAGCTTCAATTCATGAAATTATCTGTCTTTTTAGACTTTTTTTTGTATTATTCTGAGAATCATGAAGTGAGTTACCAGGATGCGGGATGAGGACCCAACTTGCCAAGCATCCCACTGACCACCTCCACCTATTAAAAATGGTATTTCATGATAAAATACTTGTAAAAATTGATTTATTGCTTATTGATATCTTAATTCTTCTTCTTTGTCCTTTTTTCTTTTAAAACAGATGATAAAGAAGCTTGTCTCTTTCTCAGATTAGGAGTGGCTTTTCTGTCAGCTTCTACGACTTGGAGAACATTTTGAAGATGTTCTTCAGTCCTTGCAGCCTCATAAAAGTCACTGCATAGTTTTACTGCCCTCTCAGAGCCATCATTTATGACATTTATAGCCAAAAGTTTTTCTTTGGAAGATATAAATGATGCTGTTATTTTCCATTCAACAATCTCAACCATTAAAAAATCATAGTCTAACTGTAGTGAAGAGAATATGAACCATGAGTTTTTGTCAACCAAGTCAGCTAGTGTGGTTTCCGATCGTAGATTGGTAGGGAAATTAGGCTTTCCAAAACTAGATCCATGTCTACCTTCTGGAACCACTGTCTCAATCTTGTGTGGTTTATAGGAAAGTAGATGGTTTGTTATAGCACGAAGTTCATTTTTTTGGAACCAAATCGCTGAATAATACAAGAGGAATCCTCTCTGATGAAAGGTACCAGAGATGACATTTCAAAGATGTTAGAGCACTTTTTGCTATTTGCTTGTTTACTTCCTCATATCTAAGAAGCTTTTTGTAAAGCTGCAAATTGTGCCATGGTGCATCAAAAACTGAAGAGCAGGTCATCCACCATGGGTAGTAAATCAGTGAAATGAAGGTTGCAAAGTCTCTTAGTTTCAGAATTTGTTGCTTGTTTGTGATTGTTACTGAAGGTAGTTTCGAGATATTATCTTCTAGTAATGCAATTTTTAGAGCATATATTGCTTTACTCATCCATCTGGCTCTATGTATAGCACCAGGTTGCTGAAGGGTTATATCCTTATCACTAGGTCCTGCATTTAAGTATAACACAACTAAGTCAGAAAATTGTTTGTAGTCATATCGTGTATGTTGCTTTTCTATATTACTTATTTGAATTGCATAATCAGTCCATTCCTGAAGAATCTCCTGGACAGCTTTGGAGTACTGATTGAAGTCAATTTTTTTCAATTTTTCATCCTTGGAAATCCACTGAAACTTTTCTCAATCTGTTAAAGACATTAATTTCTGGTCCACTCGAAGTTTCTACTTTCATGTCCTGAAACACATGACTCATAATAACTTCACCAACATGATGCCTGCATGCAGACCATAATAAAGGCCATCCAATCTCTTGTTGGATAGTTATGCATGCAGTGCTCACATGTCCTGTGTTGGTTGCTGTAGTGTCGAAAACCAAGTTCACTATTGAATCAGAGCAGTTCCACAATTTCAGTAGCTTCATAACTTCTTCAGTCAAGTTTTTCCCAGATTGGCCACTGCCACCAGCACTAGGATGATATGATGGAATACCAAGTAGTTTGAGATCCATTGAATTTCCAACTGATATGGCTAATCATTCTTCTGTAACATATTTATCCTGCAGAGTAGAAATTATTTTCGAATCTCAATGAAGAGAGGCCAATTTAGGAGGATTCCAGGATTTTTGAATGGAACTTGAAATTTTTTGGGCTACTTCGCGTCTTGCTCTATCAGCTGTAGCATATGAAGTTGCCACTGCCTTAGTGTTACCACCACATTCTTCAACAAAAGCTTTTGTGAATGCAGCCTGTTGTGCCGGAGTCATTTTCATTCTTGATGCCAAAGAAACAAGTTTTGGTCTTTTCAGAATGTCATGAGGAATGATAGCTTGAGTACCTAAACAGACTGTTGACTGTGTGGATTTTCCATCTTTTTCAGCTCCATCATTAGCTTCTGACTCACTCTCAATGGTAGTTGTATCGCTTGTGCTACTGCTTTCTAATTCAACATAACTGCAAGAAGCTTCAGTGTCTCTCGATTCCTTTTCTTTTCTCACATTTTCTTCACATTTTCGAAAATTAATGCGCTTCATTTTGGATGCTAAAGTTTGATCATGAGCTCCAAAAGAAGCAATTCTATCCCCTTGCATAGATTGAAGAAATTGTATATCTTCTGGATTACTCATAATTTTTTCGGCATTTTTAATCCACAGTGGAAAAGTTATTTTAAGTTGCATTTCCATATCTTCTAGTCTTGTCTTTGTACTTTGTAGCTCTCTTCTTTTCAATGGAATTTCTCTCAGTTTCGCATTCTTTTCTGACAATGAAATTATTTTCTCACATGCTTTTTTCTCAGTAATCATTGGTATGTTGGCTTTATTGTTGTTAAAACAATTTTAGCTATATCTCGCTTAGTTCTTCTCTCTTTTAGACCCTGTTGCTGGTGAAATAGGAAACATCTAAGAACTTGTTCACTTGTTGGCAAGTGACATCCTACAATCTTTGCATCATTATTTGTGATGCCAGGACCTAATCCAAATATACAGGTTTTTTTTCATGTTTTTACATCAACTTTATCTGCACCACTAGAAGTGGCTTCACTGGCTTTACCACTATTATCCATTATATCATATATCAACTATTATCACCAACATATATAAAAAATTGACCTGTAATAGAAACATAGATTAATATTAAAGTAGTCTACATGCCTGAAAATAAGAAAAAATAGCTATAGGTATTTCATGATGGCAAATGATGTTTATTAATAGTAGCTATGGCTTAAACACAAGCAAACTAAACATACTAGGCCTATAGTACCTTAAGGATCATTCAATTCAATAAAATAAAGGTATATGTGAAAAAAATAATTTAAGGCAATTTATCCTAAAAATTGTCATTTTTGTAAAAGTTTAGGAGCTAGGTGGACCCAGTAGATATTAATCAATTGACTGGAAATTTTGCATGTGAATTTTTTTTAGGGAATGTAACCATAATAACGTAGGGCCAAATCAACTTTTGAAAATTGCCATTTTTGATGCACCCTAATATACATCCTGGTCAGAGGTTGTACCAGCAGTGGTAGACTGGTAATTTAAAAATTGATCCTCAATATCTCTCAGTGGGGATTGGGTGGTGGATGCCACTGCTCCCTCACCAAGCTGTCCACTAACTTCTTCAGCAACATCCATACTCTGGGTCATCTCTGGATTAGAAATTCTCCCCTGTTCCCCTTTTAAACTTGATTATCTCCAACCAATCTCTCAACTTATCCTGCTGGGGATGCCAAAATGTATGCTGCGGTGGCTGAGTAGGCTGTAGTCCCCAAGTATCTGTATTGTCGAACCACCCAGCACCTTTTCACGTTTCTGGGTTTGGGATAGTCAAGAGACTGGGCAAAGATGTAATCTCCTCTGGTACCTAGGAATGACACTCTTGTCAGTGGTTTATTTCCAGGAGATTATTCAGGTCCGACTCGCACGTTAACTGTAAAGGACTTCACCCAGTTCAGGTGTCTAAATCTGACTCCAATGAGTAGGAGAACCAACAACTCAAGAGTCCAAGAAAGGGCTGGAATTCAAAGGTAGACCTAATAGAAAGAAGTAAACTACTTTGTTTGTTTTTCTCTTTATTATATCTGAAATAAACAATTATTCAGCGTGACAATATAAATATAACAAAAGGACTGGCAATGAATTACAATTAACAAAACCTCAGGAAAACCAATAGCACTTAGTGAGATTTGGCAGAAAGAATAGAAAGCAAGTGGGAGACAAGTACCGGAAAAGACTTGCACAGAATGTTAACCCCTGTACCAGCCTAGCTACCCTCTAAACTTGACCCCCCCGCCTTATGACCCGAGTTTCAATTTCTTTATATACTGGCTAGTTAGTAGGGTTTGGGGGGTCACTGGCCTGATTCCAGGGCAGATCCCAGTGGCCAACAGTGGTTGACACAACCTCAATGGACTGCGTAGCTCCCACTGGATTGGATCCACAATCCAAGCCTGATGAAGCTGGACCACATGAGTTGAATCCCAACTGGTTGCCTAGACAACACAAGATTAAATTATTAGTTACATGCACCAGGCACCATTAATAATGTGACTGGTGACCTATAATAATGATAATCGGTTCTGTAGCTAGTTACATGACAGGGTGGCAAACCTATCTATACTCAGTCAGTTTCAACAACCTATATATATGTCTACTTTTAATAATAATTAATAATGATGGTGAAATACAAATGACAACCCCACAATAACTAGGAATAAGGATTATGAACAAGTCTTTATTCCTATTGTACACTGGCCAAGGATTACAAGCTAGAGCACTTAACATCATACTTTTAAAGGCTTTCCAAACACCCTTGGCTTCCAACAGGACACATCTGTCTTAATCTCAGCCCATCTATTGGGCCACATACATGGTTTTTTTCAGGTAACAGGCTTACTAACTAGACTCCTGTGGGGAGAGAAAAACTTGAGAAGAACCAGATAGGACTTGAAAATTAGGGTGAGGTTTTTGTGAAAAACTCTGCAACCCCAAAAGGGGAATTTGAAAATCAGGGGGGGTTGTGAGAAACTTCACAACCCCTACAATAATCTGTTCAAAAGTCTTAATGAACATAAAGATTATATGAAAGAAAAAATACAATTAAAATGGACACATAAGAATGTTAACAATTCTTAAAATATTATTTATTTAATTAAGGCAAACAGTTAAGGTGCAAGAATGTGGTAAAAAATAATAGGCCTTACACCAACTTTCTAACAATGTACGAGTAATTTATAAAGCCCAGGGCTAATATTAAGAACGAAATCCGCATTATTCTCGATCATATTCAATTCAAGTATATTTCTACTAACAATAGATTATAATAATTTTTGTTTTCTGTATGTGTTAATTGTCTAATTTCATTTATATAGTTCTTATGTATTCAATAATTAAGTTACCTATTGAGAAAAAATCTTCAGATTGTTTTATTGTTTTTAAATTTAGTTGCTGTAGGCCTATTACTTTTGACCACATTCTTGCCCCTTAATTGTTTGCCTTAATTAAATAAATAATATTTTGAAGAATTGTTAACATTCTTATGTGTCCATTTTAATTGTATTTTTTCTTTCATATAATCTTTATGTACTTGATAGTTTATTAGACTTTTGAACAGGTTATCTATTGGGAACAATTTTTCAGATTGCTTTGTAGATGTTTGGAATATTCCATATGACGATGACACCAAGTCTTTTGTTTCCTTAAATTCTTGTCACTTAACTGCCTGCTTTAATTAAATACTATTTCTGATAACTGTTATAATAATTTTTGTTTTCTGTACAATGTTAATTGTCTAATTTCATTTACATATTGTAGTTCTTATGTATTTAATAATTTAGTAGCCTTTAGATTAAGTTACCTATTGGAAAAAATCTTTAGAATGTTTTCTTGTTTTTAAATTGAGTTGCTGATTGGGAATTTTTTGCTTGTGTATTTAACTCGTTTATTTGGTAAATTCTGTCTATTTCTTTCTTGTCCTTAAAGATGTGAATATATCATGAAAGTGCTCGGATTTCGTGTTTCTTTTTCCTTTTTCCCTGTGGTTGTTTGCTTATTAATAAGATCACGTGTTATTCTGTATTTTTACTGCATATATATATATATATATATATATATATTATATATGCAAATAACTGCAATGACCGCGCAGTATATAAATGAATAGAAACGACATAAGTATTAAGGAACGTTTCTGCACACGAAAACCAGAAGACATAGGATCTCTACAAACCGACATAAACAAAATTTACAAGTGGACGGAAGACAACAATGTGAAGTTTAACACTGAGAAATTTCAGCTATTACGGTACGGAAAAAGAGAAGACCTAAAGTCCATGGAATATTATACCCCAAATGGACAGGAAGTCCAGAGAAATTCCAGAGCAAAAGATTTAGGGGTTGTAATGACAGATGATGCGAAATTTGAAACACAAAATAAGATAGCAGTAAACAGAGCAAAGAGAATAACGGGTCAGATATTGAGAACTTTTAAACGAAGGGATAGGAATGTAATGATCCCTCTACTGAAAACCCTGATAATACCCAAACTGGAATACTGCTCAGTCCTAACATCCCCATATAAAAAAGAAGACATTAGACAGCTGGAGGGGATTCAAAGAAGTTTCACAGCCAAGATCAATGGGTGCAAAGAACTAAATTACTGGGAAAGGTTACGAGAACTAGACCTATATTCACTGGAAAGGAGAAGAGAGAGATACACCATTATTTACACTTGGAAAATAATGGAGAAATTAGTCCCTAATCTTACTCTGAATCCCACAACTCCCCAAACAACGGTGGAAAGTAGAAGCGGTAGACTGTGTCGTATTCCCAAATTGAAGGCGAGACAGGGAACATCCTTAACCCTGAAAGAAAATAGTTTTGTAGTGAGAGGACCAAAACTATTTAATCAGTTGCCCAAAGACCTAAGAAACACGAAGGGAGTTGCAGTGGAAATCTTCAAAAGAAGACTTGACGCCTGGCTCAGAACAATCCCCGATGAGCCGGGCGTACCTGGCTATGTGAGGTGGAGAGCGCAAGAATCCAACTCACTACTTCACCAGGCCAACTTGAGAGGAGGGGCGACACGCTTGGCCTTCGCGAAATGAGAAATCATCACGTGGAACCTTTGTAAGGTGTAAGGTTGTATATATATATGTTAACCCTTCCGTCTATGGCCCTGAGTCGGTTCGGAATCGATGGGGGTTCTGGTTAGGAGGCTGCAACGGATATTTCTTCTATAACATTCTAATTCTTTTCGGTCGCCACTCTGTTAAACTCTTGGCTACAGACTCGCCAGACTGTTATGCCAATATCTTCTATGGTGCTTGGGTTGTCTCTTAATTTGGGCAAAGGGTCGCCAATTTTTAATTCTTCTCTTTTTATAATACTCTGATACTTTCTCTGATACTAAAATTATCGACTTACTGACTAAATTCCTCTGAAGATAGCCCAACTCGAAGGGAAAAAAAAAAGTTTCTCTTACGGTAATTTACTTCTTAAAAATATACAGGTACTGCTCTGAATTTACAGGGGTAGAGGTTCGACCTCTTTCGACCATGGCTCAGGCCGGAATCTAAAAATATTAAGAAGGCAAGGGGCCTCTGCCCCCTCCCCGCAGCGAGGCTGCTAACAAAGGAGTCGCAATGAAGTGCTATAATGAAGTGACTTAATCAAGAAGTCTAATGAAGAAGTGCTGTAATTTTACAAGTACATGTATAATATAAATCTAAATGTTGGGGGACGACAGTTGAAGGTTAAGTTCCCCCCCTTTTAAACACATGATCAGATGGTTTGAAAAATTTCAACTAAAAATAAAAAAAATAAAAATAAAAACTAATCGTATATTTTTGCAGAATCTTCATTTCTGAAGGCGATATCATTTCGTAATAGTACACAAGTACCAATTAAGTACATGACTGAGTACGTATTAATTTTGGTTCATTACAATTGCGATTACAATTATGGATTACTTCACATTGGCTTATGATTGTCCATTACAGTTCTATTAAAGTACATTCTTACATTATAAATTAAATCATTACATTTAATTACAGTTTCAATGAAGTACATTACAAGTTATTATTAATTACAGTTTCATTAAAGTACATTACGTTATATTAAATTAAAGTATTACAGTTAATTACAATTAAACAGTTACTATAGCTTTGTTTTGTTTTTACAGTGTTTCATATTAATAGACAATTAAGATGTTTTAGAAATATAATACAACGTATATGGCACACATGATATAGATTTATATACATAATATGTTTAACATGTTATAAATTTGAAATCAGAGCGAACGGAGATATTTTATCTTTGAGGCGTTCGAATCTATCGTCGTGAGCGGAATTCTATCTTAGTAAGCATTTATGAATATCTTGAGGGGTGAACGCACTTGAAAAAAAAACAATACGAGAACGTATTTTTGCGTTTTTGAACGAATGAGAAAAAATGAATATTTAATAAAATTTATATAGGATAATGATCAAGATAAGATATGGACGTATGGGGGTGGGAGATATGGTCGAATAATAGTTATATTTATACTACATAACATAAATAATGACTTCTATAGTGTTTCGTCCTTAGTATGATGTTAAAGAATTTTCATACATTGAATACTAGATATATGATGAAGGGAAAATGTGACGTCATAGTTATTGAATTTTTACGTATAGTACAAATCATTATTAGGAAGATTTACAAGAACGAATTAGAGACAAAGAGTGGGTAGTAATGACTAAGAAGTACAACTACCGGTTCCAATCCTGTTACATGCAATGTGTATGCATAATCTAGGGTCGAGGGTGAGATGCAAGACAATTCATAATTAATTATAATAACTTCTATAACAAATGGAAAATGGATACGACTAAACCATAGATATGGTAGATCATAGGGTTGTGACATGAACAAAAATAGGAAGCTACAAGTAAAATTATTATCCAAACTCGCGTTAAGCGATTTTGGTTCTTATGTAAAAATGGACATTCGAACATAAAAACTATACGAACATAAGTACTGCATGAAGACAATGAATCCATATAATGATGGTGTAGGAATTGTTCATTGTTCACTTTTTATATATAATATATATATATATATATATGCTGCAAACCCACAAGGAAAAAGAAAAACGATTCCAAGGCCTTTCGTGTATTCAAAGCTACCTGATGAGGTGTAGCTTTGAATACACGAAAGGCCTTGGAATCGTTTTTCTTTTTCCTTGTGGGTTTGCAGCATTCATTCATTTCACGTGTTTTATTGTGAAATTCATCCCATATATATATATATATATATATATATATATATATATATATATTATATATTATATATATATATTATATGAAAATTATTTCACGAAGGTAACACGTGAAAAATATTTATGATGAATAAAACCACGAAGGAAAGGAAACACAAAATGGTGCTCAAGCGCTTTCGTCTAATGACATCCTCAGGAACACTGAAGTACATAAAAAGGTTAAGCCTATATATAGGTTACAGAAAGAAAAAAAGAAAAAATAAATAACATACATACACACACACACACATACATATATATATATATATACATACATACATATCTATATATACAAATACATACACACATACATACATATATATACAATAAACAGAGAAGTAAAAATAATAAAAAATTATAAAAAAATTAAAAATTAAAACTTTAAAAGATTACCAGTGAGGCGTACAGATTTTGTAAGGAAAAATATCGATTTTTAGCACAAGATCAAATGGATTATAAAATACAAATTTATACTGATTAAAAGTTAATCGATTTTTAGCACAAGATCAAATGGATTATAAAAATACAAATTTATACTGTCCGGGTTTTAACACAATGCTGCCTATGGTCAGGTTTCGATATATATAAAAAAAAAAAAAAAAATAATAAAAAAATAAAATGCAAATTAAAAGTTAATAAAGTAGAAAACAAGTTTACCAAAGATTTAATGTTTTACACTTCTTATCTATATCTGTTTTAAAGGAATTCAACATAACAGGATCGAGTTGAAAAAGACCTTTGCTTATGTTGAAGTTATTTGAAAGTTGGATAATGGCAGACTCAAGAATATTTCTATTAACAATGTTGCTTGAATGGAATAAAACTGAAGCATTATTCCAATCAATACAGTGGGCTAACTCTGACAAATGGACAAAAAGGGCACTGGACAAACTGTCCTGTTCTAACGGAATATTGATGCTGTTTTATACGTATGTGCAAATCCTTTCCCGTCTGACCTATGTAAAAGGAATCACATTGTTTACAACCAATTTTGTAGATAATGCCTGAATTATTGGTAGGACTATTTTTTACTATGATATTTTTCACAATATTGTTATATGAAAATACTACATTAATATCCAAAAGTTTAAGTACATTAGCAATGCCTAAAAAGCCCGGGAAAAATGGAAGTACTAAAATATTTTTTGACAAAGTACGAGTGTTAATATTGACACGATAGAAAGTTCGTTTTGCCTTGTTGAGACAAGATTCCATAAACGCAGATGGATAACACAAATCACTTCCAATACCGTATAAAACAGCATCAATATTCCGTTAGAACAGGACAGTTGTCCAGTGCCCTTTTTGTCCATTTGTCAGAGTTAGCCCACTGTATTGATTGGAATAATGCTTCAGTTTTATTCCATTCAAGCAACATTGTTAATAGAAATATTCTTGAGTCTGCTATTATCCAACTTTCAAATAACTTCAACATAAGCAAAGGTCTTTTTCAACTCGATCCTGTTATGTTGAATTCCTTTAAAACAGATATAGATAAGAAGTGTAAAACATTAAATCTTTGGTAAACTTGTTTTCTACTTTATTAACTTTTAATTTGCATTTTATTTTTTTATTTTATTTTATTTTTTTTTTATATATATCGAAACTTGACCATAGGCAGCATTGTGTTAAAACCCGGACAGTATAAATTTGTATTTTTATAATCCATTTGATCTTGTGCTAAAAATCGATTAACTTTTAATCAGTATAAATTTGTATTTTTATAATCCATTTGATCTTGTGCTAAAAATCGA
Organism: Bathynomus jamesi; assembly: GCA_023014485.1. Classification (NCBI taxonomy): domain Eukaryota; kingdom Metazoa; phylum Arthropoda; class Malacostraca; order Isopoda; family Cirolanidae; genus Bathynomus; species Bathynomus jamesi. The sequence goes on along the minus strand of JAJOZX010000202.1, from coordinate 143,790 downwards.
TATTTTTCCTTACAAAATCTGTACGCCTCACTGGTAATCTTTTAAGGTTTTAATTTTTAATTTTTTTATAATTTTTTATTATTTTTACTTCTCTGTTTATTGTATATATATGTATGTATGTATGTGTGTATGTATTTGTATATATAGATATGTATGTATATATATATATGTATGTGTGTGTGTGTATGTATGTAGTTATTTATTTTTTCTTTTTTTCTTTCTGTAACCTATATATAGGCTTAACCTTTTTATGTACTTCAGTGTTCCTGAGGATGTCATTAGACGAAAGCGCTTGAGCACCATTTTGTGTTTCCTTTCCTTCGTGGTTTTATTCATCATATATATATATTATATATAATATATATATTTATATATATATATATATATATATATTTTTTTTAAGTTCGGGAAGAACCGATTCGCCTCTATTTAAAGGGCATATCTCAGCGGAAAAACAAAGAAAAAGTGAGAGGAAAGACAGAGGAAAAAGAAAGGGTGGAGGGGACAGTCGAAGTGGAAAAAGACCAAGGACTGCAGGGTCGAGCCCCATCATCCTTGGGTGCTAGGGCCGGGAGGGCGCACGTGAAACCTCCAGGAACAAGCACGTACAAACGAGCACAAAGAGCACTCAAGAGCACGAGCTTAGAACCCCCTTGCGGGGAATATCTTGCGCGGAATATCTCCTATACAAGCGTCGTTCTTTACGTTATTTATACTGCGTGTTCTTTGCAGTTGATTGTATATAATGTTACGGCATGCGGGAGGTGCCCCCTTGGGGCATTGGTTTCTGCGAGTATGTAGAGGAATTACGGCATTTGGAAGAGTGGAGTCCATGGTGTAGTGGTTATCGCGTCTGACCGGCAATCGGAAGATCCCGGGTTCGATTCCCAGGTGGTACTTCATTTTTTCATTTGTTGTTTTCTCTTTCTCGTCTTGCGCGGAATATCTCCTATACAAGCGTCGTTCTTTACGTTATTTATACTGCGTGTTCTTTGCAGTTGAATGTATATAATGTTACGGCATGCGGGAGGTGCCCCCTTGGGGCATTGGTTTCTGCGAGTATGTAGAGGAATTACGGCATTTGGAAGAGTGGAGTCCATGGTGTAGTGGTTATCGCGTCTGACCGGCAATCGGAAGATCCCGGGTTCGATTCCCAGGTGGTACTTCATTTTTTCATTTGTTGTTTTCTCTTTCTCGTCTTGCGCGGAATATCTCCTATACAAGCGTCGTTCTTTACGTTATTTATACTGCGTGTTCTTTGCAGTTGAATGTATATAATGTTACGGCATGCGGGAGGTGCCCCCTTGGGGCATTGGTTTCTGCGAGTATGTAGAGGAATTACGGCATTTGGAAGAGTGGAGTCCATGGTGTAGTGGTTATCGCGTCTGACCGGCAATCGGAAGATCCCGGGTTCGATTCCCAGGTGGTACTTCATTTTTCATTTGTTGTTTTCTCTTTCTCGTCTTGCGCGGAATATCTCCTATACAAGCGTCGTTCTTTACGTTATTTATACTGCGTGTTCTTTGCAGTTGAATGTATATAATGTTACGGTATGCGGGAGGTGCCCCCTTGGGGCATTGGTTTCTGCGAGTATGTAGAGGAATTACGGCATTTGGAAGAGTGGAGTCCATGGTGTAGTGGTTATCGCGTCTGACCGGCAATCGGAAGATCCCGGGTTCGATTCCCAGGTGGTACTTCATTTTTTCATTTGTTGTTTTCTCTTTCTCGTCTTGCGCGGAATATCTCCTATACAAGCGTCGTTCTTTACGTTATTTATACTGCGTGTTCTTTGCAGTTGAATGTATATAATGTTACGGCATGTGGGAGGTGCCCCCTTGGGGCATTGGTTTCTGCGAGTATGTAGAGGAATTACGGCATTTGGAAGAGTGGAGTCCATGGTGTAGTGGTTATCGCGTCTGACCGGCAATCGGAAGATCCCGGGTTCGATTCCCAGGTGGTACTTCATTTTTTCATTTGTTGTTTTCTCTTTCTCGTCTTGCGCGGAATATCTCCTATACAAGCGTCGTTCTTTACGTTATTTATACTGCGTGTTCTTTGCAGTTGAATGATATATATATATATATATATATATATACCCCATATATATATATGGGCACTTTCAAAAACTTTGTATGTGATACTTTTTAAAAGTTAGCCCACCCTTTGATTCAATAAACTCTTGTAGAAATTTAATATTGATACATTCAAGATACTGGCTGGACTAATTAAGTACACTATAACAGTATGGTGTCATAGCCAAACATAACTTGACTAAATCTTTATGGCTATGAGTTTTTAAGAATTTATTATTTATTTAGTATTGTAGTGTGTTTATAGACCTAGGTTTTATTTGTTTACATTAAAAAATTAACACTTGCTGTATCATATAGCTAGCCCAGATTTATTTAGCTGATGTTTAAATATAAATTATCTTGTATAATTCTATTGGTATATTAATTTTTTCTCTTCCTTTAAATGAATTATTGCAACTTAGCAGTGAATGAAGTAATGCTTTCAAATAAAAATAATGAAAAGGTTTTGATAAAGAAATCTGATGAAGATCATGAGTTCAAGAAGCCTCTGCATCCAGCTCCCCGCAAAAAGAAGGTCCTTGATGAAGAAACTTATGTAAAGGTAAGTTTAAATAACTAACTACCAAAGAAGTTACGGTGAAGTTGGTGAAAATGGCATTTTTTATATTCAAAGGCTTTTAAAATCTTAGATTAAAAAAGTTTTATAGCCCATCATGATGAAAATAAGGTTTAATTTTAGGGGTAGAAAATACATTTAATAATGTTCCTTTGACAGTAAGTTTTGTCTTTTATAAGTGAAACTGAATAGGGTTATTATCCTGTGTGCCATAATTAGGATTGTTCAGATGTAACTTTTTAAACAAAATTGTATTAATGTACTCGGGACTGGATTAAGCATTCATGAGGCCCTGGGCTGGGGATTTCAATGGGTCCCTATGTTTCAATGTTACCAAACCCCATTTCATGAATAAAACTCGGTACAGTAATGTAATATATCAATTTATATTTCCAAATCACACAATTAATTGAAGAAATCAAATACTACAAATCAAATGTTCACTTCATCATGGTGTCTACAAGGTCATAAAATCATGAAAAGTAATAAAAATTGAACGGTCATAAAGTGTCATAAAATTTACTGTTGGGTCATAAAATAAAAAAAAATTGTTACTATTGCACACTGGTACTTGTTAGCAAATATGAAATAATGACAAAAATTAAATAATAAATATGATGAAATATTAATAGATAAATGTGTACTAAAATTGTTTATTATTTGTCCACAAACATAAATTGTCCATCCTTTTTGCTTTATATATATATATATATATATACAGGGTGGGGCACGGGAACCAAGTGTTTTTGGAATAATCAGGAAAATGATATTTATTTTTGTAAAGAAAATATATTGGTAGAACAACATTCGTAAGAACATAGCATTTCATGTCATAATAATCATGTACCGAAAATTATATCTGGCATATGATGTCCTTGGCCGTCGACGCATTGTTGAAGGCGTTTACGAAAATTGGCCTCCACTCTTCCCAGCAGGTCTCTGTTGATTTGGATGATTTGTTGACGGATCGCTTCCTTCAATGCATCTAATGTACGGGGCTTGTCCTCGTAGACACGTGACTTGAGGTACCCCCATAGAAAGAAGTCACATGTGGACAAGTCAGGGGACCGAGGGGGCCATGCAATGTCACCAAATCTCGAAATGAGATGGTTGGGAAACGGGGGGCGAAGAACAGCCATTGACGCTCTGGCGGTGTGTGGCGTGGCCCCATCTTGCTGAAACCACAAATGTCGACGAGCAATACGCCTTCTTCGTAACTCAGGGATGAAAAAGGTGTTCACCATCTCAATGTAACGCCCAGATGTTATGGTAACGGTAACCCCATTTTGTTCGAAGAAATAGGGACCGATGACGCCAAACTTTCCCACCGCGCACCAAACTGTAACCTTAGGGCTATGCAGCGGTTTTTCATGGAGTTGTCGCGGATTTTCAGCAGCCCAATACCGACAGTTTTGATTGTTGACGGCCCCATTAAGGTGGAAATGGGCTTCATCACTCATTACCACCATCATGTTTTCATTCTGCTCATAAAGTGCAAGCATTTCCTGTACAAAATTCAGTCGTTGGGGGCAATCGTTTACATTCAATTCCTGTACCATCGCTAACTTGTATGGGTGAAAATGTAATTCTTCATGCAAAATCCGTCTAACAGTACGATTGCTGATTCCGAGTGCAGCTGAATGTCTCCGAGCAGAGCGGCCTGGGCTTTGCAACATCGCTTGTCTGACCCTTTCAACGTTCTCTGGAGTACGCACAGTGCGTTGCGGCCCCTTCGGTTTTGTTTTCATTATTGAGCCTCCTGTTTGAAGATTGTTAACCCAACGTAAGATTGTGTCACGAGCGGGAACAGAGTCATTTCGATGAATGTTGAATCTGCGGCGAAACGCACGCTGAACTGCTGTCACTGACTCGCCACTCCTAACAAAATGATCATACGCGAACATGCGGTGTTCTAACGTCCACTGCTCCATGATGGCGCCTGAAAGATAAAGGTGAGTGTTAGTTAAAGTTAAATGCTATGAACCCAGGAATGGAATGCTACCTACCGCACGCCCCTCCCATTCCTAATGGCCGATTACTAGCTATTCAAAAAACACTTGATTCCCGTGCCCCACCCTGTATATATATTTTTTTTTTTTTTTTTTTTTAGTTCAGGAAGAACCGATTCGCCTCTATTTAAAGGGCATATCTCAGCGGAAAAACAAAGAAAAAGTGAGAGGAAAGACAGAGGAAAAAGAAAGGGTGGAGGGGACAGTCGAAGTGGAAAAAGACCAAGGACTGCAGGGTCGAGCCCCATCATCCTTGGGTGCTAGGGCCGGGAGGGCGCACGTGAAACCTCCAGGAACAAGCACGTACAAACGAGCACAAAGAGCACTCAAGAGCACGAGCTTAGAACCCCCTTGCGGGGATATATATATATATATATATATATATATATGATGAATAAAACCACGAAGGAAAGGAAACACAAAATGGTGCTCAAGCGCTTTCGTCTAATGACATCCTCAGTGTTCCTGAGGATGTCATTAGACGAAAGCGCTTGAGCACCATTTTGTGTTCCTTTCCTTCGTGGTTTTATTCATCATAAATATTTTTCACGTGTTACCTTCGTGAAATAATTTTCATATATATATATATATATATATATATATATATATATATACTGTATATATAATATATATATATATATATACTGTGTATATATATATATATATAATTATATATATATATATATATATATATACAGGGTGTCTGAGAATTATCTGTACAATTTTTGGCTGTTATTAAAAGTCAACCATGAAGTGTAGAAATTCCAGTGTTGTCCCATTTTACAGAGAATCTCATTAAGTTTTTTCTGATACCACATTTTGACAAGTTTTTTAGAAATGTACGCGGGTGACAGACATTGATGATTTAAAAGCAAGAATCACAGCTGCTATTGAGTGAATTGATGTGGATATGCTGCAGCGTACATGGCAACATTTGGAGTATCGATTGGATGTTTTGCGAATCACTAATGGTGCACGTATCGAATGTTTGTAACAATGTTACTTTAATAAAAGAAACTTTTGAAAATACAGATTCTAAATAATCTTGTTTAAGAATTTTACGTGTGTTATCAAGAATTTTATTGAAAGATGAAATTCTACAGATAATGTTCGGACACACTGGAATTTCTAAAAAACTTGTCAAAACTTGGTATCAGAAAAAACTTAATGAGATTCTCTGTAAAATGGGACAACACTGGAATTTCTACACTTCATGGTTGACTTTTAATAACAGCCAAAAATTGTACAGATAATTCTCGGACACCCTGTGTATATATATATATATATATATACGTACTGTATATATATGTATATATATATATATAATATATACTGTGGTCCACAAAAGTATTTATGAATTGAGAAATATTATCCAGATATTAATGGTAGCTTTATTTTTTGCCATTTAGTAAAATTTATTTTATATTAATATATTTTTATGGTAATTTATGTTATGCAGAACACAAATAAATTAGTAGGTATAAGACAGTAATTATTAGATTAAATACAATATTTTGCCACTTTAAAAGCCATTGTAATTAATTCCCATAGAGTTTCTTCAATATTTTGATAATTTGGCATCACTAAATTAAAAGTCCTCTAATTTTGAAATTAGTTGAACAGATTATGCGCAGTTTAGTGTGCTCTCAGCCTCGATAGGGGGAGGTTCATTTTAACACTGTTCAATGAAATTTTTACTTTGTATTTCCAATTTGAGAAGATGGTTAAGGGGCATTCCAGGAGAGATCACCCAATGCATGTCACCACTCCAACTCGGATTTTGATGAAAATTGACATATGGGGTTCTAGATCCAGGTGCTGATTTCACTGGTCAAAATAAAAAAGTTCTATGACCCATAGTTTTTGAGATATGGGCCCCACTTTACCACCTAACTTTAATGGGCAATAACTTCCAAACATCTTACCATAGACCTATAAAACTATACATTTTTAGAATCAGCATGAAGAAATCTATTAAATGATACCACATTCAAATGTGTAGAACAATAATGAAAATTTTACCCCCTTTTTTTTAATTTTTATTTTTGACCCCCACCCCACTAGGTAGTGAAATAAAAAAAAAAAAAATCATTTATTAAACTTCCATTAATTGTTAAAAGATACAAACAATAAAAAACATGAGTATCAAGTTGCAAGATATTTTAAAAATTATTGAAAAAATATGTACATTGTGAAATTTTGACATTTTTACGCCTGCAGACTAAAATAGAGTACTACAAATGATACATTCACATGGATGAAAATAAACAGCAAAAATACAAATTAAACACACATTACATCAAGTTGATTCATAATTACACGAGTTTTCTCAACTCATTTTCTGGGAAAACATTTTGAATACACATTGTTCCTGGCTTTAAAGTTGGTGTGCTTAATAAACCTAAAATTTTATCTCTTGATATGTGGCATGTATCTCTAATTTGTAGAAAGTAATAGTAAAAACACTATCCTGATGGGTGCAAAAAGCTAACCTCAAAGTCATCAAATTCCTCATTATAGAAATGTACAAATCCCAACTATTTCTGATCATTGTAAGTATAAACTATGTACTCTCCTATTTTTGGATTAACTTTCATCAGAAGATAATTCAAATGTTTTTGTTATTTGCATTAATAGGTACAAATCTATGGAATTTTTGTGTTCCCGTTAGCCGCATACTTTTTTCATATCTGTCACTTAAAAATTTTTCCATACCTTCAATTTCTTCAGAATTTATTAAAAAAAAATTTATGCTGTCACTTATATTGTTTGAACAAAATTCAAACATGTCTTCTGGTGTTAATATTTGATTTGTGAATGTTCTCTGCATAGCTACTTGCTCTGGCTACAGATCTTTTCACTGTACCCCCAATCCCATCACAAGCGCTCTTACCATGGCTTGTGGCAAAGAAATGCCACTCACATTCCAGCCCAAAATCTTCTTCATGTTTACAAATGTTAACAAAGTTGAAATGATTTTTATATTGTCCTGCACATCCATCAGTAAAATAATGTAATTTTTTGATATGAAGGTGGGATTTTCTAATAATAGGTATGAGTGTATTTAAAAAAGTGTAAACCATTGTAGCGTTATGTTTTGTATTTGGAGATAAAAAACAATAACTTGAATGTTTTGTTTCATTACTTTCTGGTTCCTTATAATATAACACAAAGGGATGCACTGTGCATTGGGTATTTTCCCAATGAAAACCTTGGGCTGCATCCTGTACTACAAATGAGTAGTTTTCTGAAAAGTCACCAAGAACTACAGCTGTATGGCTATTTAAATTATTCTTCAAGTTTTTTTAGAAATGCACTCTGATTCTTTGCTATAAAGTGATGACGTATCAATTTGCCAATTTTTGTGCTTAATGAATTTATAAAATCATCTACACATTCTGTTTTTTTAACCATATTGCATCAATCTGTAGTAACCCATTGTTTATATTTTATTTCCTCACATTCAGGATTGTTAACACTTTGAAAAGTGAGCAAAAAATTCTTAATACCTTGTTCTTTTGGACAGAGATTACATATTTGCATCATGCAATTCCTGTTGTTGACATCACACACTGCTTTCTCCATAAGAGTTGTGTATTCCAACCCTTTGACACCCAAAGCTGAGAATTGTATTTTGGCATTCTGGTGGTATGTACATACACACACAGAATGGGTACCAGCAGCTCCAGCTAAAACACAATGTCTCGGGCGAAGGCTGGCAAAACTAGAGAAGCCAATTTGGGGACTATCTGGATTATTTTTATAGAGACTAAAAGCTTCTTTCAGATTCATTAACACCAGTCTTTTCTGCACAGATTCTTTATACCCACTTTCATTTCTGATACTCAGGCAGTCTTTTGTACCTGGGCACAAATGACTAATTTCATCTGATTTGAAAAGTTTCTGAACAGAATCTTTAGTACCTTTAGTTATTACTTTTCCTTTTGACATGGGTTCAATTTCAGGAAGAATTCCAAGTCTTTGTTTTATATTTCTGCTTTCTTAACTAAATATTCAGTTGTCTGAAATAGATTTATAGTTTTTGATATGGTAAATGGAGATAATGTCAATATTTTGAGTTTCCTCTCATAACTGTCTGAACTGGTTGAAGCTTTCCATTCTACTTTCATGAGATGAATCATTGACCTGAAACAAATTCCTGAATGTATAATAGCTATAAACAAAACATTACATGTGCATATTAAATTTTTTGGATTATAATATTGATTTCAAGTGTAACAAAATGAGCATTCTTTGAGATAGAGTCAAATTAAACCAAAAATTATTTTGTGACCAAATGAATTCCAAATGATTTAATGGGCCCATTGATCTCCAGTCTTTAGGGAGTTGTGCTTCTAGTTTCTACTATCAAAGGTGAATACCTACATTTTGTTTTTATGCTTCAGTTTTAGTTTAGGTATATTCCTACTTAATAATAGCGTATCATTTTAAAATTCATACCTTTGAGTTTCATGATCCAACTTTGTAGCTTTTGATGGGCTTGGGATCTCAATTTCTAAACTTGTTTCTAGCTTTCATTTTAAAGAACGACGTGCTTTTTCTATTGTTTGAATAGCTTTTGCTTCTTTTCTTGAGGAACCCAAACCATCTGAAATTTTTGAATTAATAAATATTTGACTACATTTGATATATATGGACAATAATAATTAATATGTTAATATATTAATTTCAGAAGTTTAATAAGTTTAATAAATTTAATATGTCAACATATTAATTTCATTAAGTTTTTCAGCAGCTGCTGAAAAACTGTCTTGAAAGTAAATGCATTATAAATAAATAATATAAATAAAAAAATTATAAATATAAAAAGTACCTATCATTAAATACTTCTGCTTCTTCATTGGAGTCACAGCAAGACTTTCTTGAACTTGAGAAACCTTTTCTTTGGCATTACTTGATATACTTGGATCATATTCATCGCTTTCTGAAATAACATTCTCAGAAGACTGATTGTGATCAGACTCTTCACTTTGTGATGTTGATAGCAACTCTGGTCTCTGGGTCAATAATTTTCTACAGTTGCTACATAGTACAGTATTCCTTTGTAGTTTCCATTTACATTGATCATAAAGTGATTGGCTGAAGGTTTTTATATCCTTGTATCTTTTTCTTATGTTTTTGTAAAGAATCATCACAGTATCTAACCATTTTTCATTACTAAAAATCAGTGGCGGCTTGTGACTTAAAACAGTTGTGTGCTACAACAAAAATTTATATATATATATATCAGGGGCGGCTTCTTAATGAATGCAAGGCATGCACTGCATGCGTAAATAATATACTCAATGAATTTAAAATTATTATTTAAGTTAAAAAAATAAAGTTAAAATTATTATTAATATTATTAATATAATATTGGTTCTATCCTCGGTTACTACATAACTCATAAGAATACCATAAAAGACAAAATACAGCTTATCTAATATGTACTACACTGTAATGCATGTGACTGCATGCCTAAGTAAAATTACCACGAGCCGCCACTGATATATATATATATATATATATATATATATATAAACAACTGATAAATTATAAAATAGAACTAATTCATCATGAATTATAGTAAATGTTCTGCGCAACTAATGGTAGATAGATAGATAGATATAGTACTTACTTATTTACAAAAAATTAAATTCATGCGACACTCTTTCTTACTGCAGAACTTGTCAATCACCTTTGACCTCCTGGGTTGAAAAATCCCCAAAATCTTTCAGTAGGCACGCCATTGATTACATAACGAAATACTATTACCAACTATGAATGTTCAGAAATGTCTGTAGTTTCATCTGCCATTAAAGAGACAAAATCAGCCTCTTTCATTTCTTCAATTATCTTTTCACAGCAAACTTCCAACATACAATCTAGCAGTTCATTCTGGATGGTTTTAGAAGTTCCCTTGAAAACATGATTTGATTCTATGTGTTCTTTTACCGCACTATCTAAACTACTAACAAAATCAATGAGTCCCAAGAAAATACCCGGATTTTCAGATGTTTCACTCTCATCATGTCCTCTTAAGGCAAGTTCAAAGGCACCGCAAAACTTAATGCAGTCAATTACCTTTGATAATATATATCTGTTCTTTTCTACTTCTTGATTGTGTTTTTTGATGGTGTCATGGTAGGCCCGACTTAACTGTGTTGCAATATTCACACTACCAAGAACACTAAGATCCAACACATTGTTTATGTGTTTCTTGTCTTCATTATGATTTCTAATCAGTGCTTTAAGATGGCCAAGATCTTTCACTCCCGTGTTACTGAATGAATCACTGTTACCAAAAAGAAGGCATGGAAAGCAGAAAAGAGCATCCCGAACATCACAACCACAAATCCAACTATAATCATCATAAATCTTTCTGTGAAATTGTCTTAAGTATTCTCGATTGTTGCTTCTCTTGGCTTTCTGACTTAAATTTGAATTGGGAGTTGGCCTACCTAACTGTTTTATTTGAGCTTTTTCATTTAATGTTCTAGATGAAAAAAGGTACTTTTAATAAATTGTCCACTGAATTCATATTTGTATAAAAATTAATAATTTATATACAACACTTGAGTAAACAAAAACACATACATACACATAGAAAGTTTAAAAATCAAACGCAATCGATCGAGTGTCCATTACGTTGACAAGTGCTGCAGCGACTGGTAGCACATTCACGCCTTATCCAAAACTGGACCGAAAGACACGTCTGCGCATGTGCTTTGTCTGATTTCACTCAATTTGGGTGCTATACTGATGACAGCACATAAGTACGAAAATAGAAATGCAGAGAATGCGCAGTTAATTCGTTTTTTCGTAAATCGGAAAACAATTTAGATCAAATTGGAAATTACAGAAGATATTATAAGTAATTTTATTGATTTATTATTTAGCTATTTACGTATTTTAAAAACTGATGTGCTGTAGCACGTAAGCACACAATGAGTGGCTGCCACTGCTAAAAATACACAATTGTAAATCTCAAAAATAAGATATGATTTGACTCAAAATAAGCACATCTGTAATAAAAATAAGCATAATTAACAAACATTTGAGAGAGAGACTGTGTGAATATGAGTTATACATAGGATGTAAATTAGGGTGGATCGATTTTACATTTTTTTTTATTTCCATATTCTAATAGAGACAAAAACTTGCGCATGCATGAGAAAATAACCTCCGCAAAATCTTAGCTTAATAGGTAATCATCTTCTGCCCCCGGCAGAGCGATGAAAATCATATTTTAGTAGTCAAAAACATATTTTTAAACCCTAGCCTAGAGTCATAAAATTTTGCGTGTGTGTTATTTCATGCCTAAGCAATGATATAAATGCTATGGGAAATATATAAATGCATTATTTAAGACAAAGAGCCGATCTGAAAATATGTATAATATACATATTTTCAGATCGGCTCTTTGTCTTAAATAATGCATTTATATATTTCCCATAGCATTTATATCGTTGCTTAGGCATGAAATAACACACACGCAAAATTTTATGACTCTAGGCTAGGGTTTAAAAATATGTTTTTGACTACTAAAATATGATTTTCATCGCTCTGCCGGGGGCAGAAGATGATTACCTATTAAGCTAAGATTTTGCAGAGGCTATTTTCTCATGCATGCGCAAGTTTTTGTCTCTATTAGAATATGGAAATCGAAAAAAATGTAAAATCGATCCACCCTAATGTAAATATATCATTTGTAGTTCTCTATTTTAGTCTGTGTAAAAATGTCAAAATTTCAATGTACAAATGTCAATGTACATATTTTTTCAATAATTTTTAAAATATCTTGCAACTTGATACCCACATTTTTTATTGTTTGTATCTTTTAATAATAATTCACTGGGCAACAAAAAAATCTTTTTTTCGTGTCCCAAGAATGAAAATACCTTATTCTTATAGTATTTTCCGTGCTGAATCCAAATAAGTTTGTAAAATTTCTCTATCAGGTCTGGTTTTTGTGTGACATGCAATTTAAATTTTAAAAACCCATATAGTTACATACTTATTAAAATATGATCGAAAAGACATGCCTGTAGTTTAAAAAGTAGCTTGTTTTGATTTTCTGCTGTGCTTTGCCTCAGGCATGTCTCTCTTAGGAGTCCAGCAATAGTCAGCCAGCATACTGGGGCTCCATTTGCCTTGGTAATGGTTTTCCATGGCAGAAATATCCTGATGAAAACGCTCACCATGTTCGTCGCTTACCGCACCCAGGTTTTCCGGAAAAAAGTCCAAGTGAGAGTCCAAGAAATGAACCTTTAATGACATATTGCACCCCATTGCTTGGTAAGACTTAAGAAGATCTCCTACTATTTCAGGATAGTTTTCGGCCTTGTGATTTCCCAAAAAATTTGTGCAGACACTTTTGAAACTCTGCCACGCAGCTTTCTTAACTTCATTCAACTCTCCTTCAAATCTCTCATCTCTTAACAATTCTCTGATCTGAGGGCCTACAAAAATGCCTTCTTTAATCTTGGCATCACTGATCCGGGGAAACTTATTTCTCAAGTATGTGAATCCTGTTTGCGCTTTATCCATCGCTTTAACAAAGTTTTTCATAAGTCCAAGCTTGATATGCAAAGGAGGAAGGTACACTTTCTCAGGGTCAACAAGTGAACTATTCACAACATTTTTCTTGCCTGGAACAAGTGAGGTGCGTTTTGGCCAATCCTTCTTAACGTAGTGGTTTTGCTTGTCCCTACTGTCCCACTCACATAAAAAACAACAGTACTTGGTGTAACCTAGCTGCAACCCTAGCAAAAGTGCAATGACCTTCAGATCTCCACAGATATTCCACTTATATTTCTGATACTGAAACTTTTCTAAAAGCAACTTCATGTTGTCGTATGACTCTTTCATGTTTGCAGCATGTGCAATAGGTACAGAAGGAAATTTATTTCCGTTGTGGAGAAGGACTGCTTTCAAGCTGACTTTTGAGGAGTCAATGAACAATCGCCACTCATCCACGTTATGTTCATGACCAAGAGCCCCCATGACTGAATTAAAATCTTTACAAAACACAAGTCCATCTTCATGGGAGAACCATTCTTTGAATTCATCATGGCGGCTGCGGAAAAAACAAACTTTAGTGTCACGTTGCAGTAGATTCCAACCCTTTAATCTTGAATCTAAAAGTTCAGCCTGCTTCTTAGATAATTTCAAATCACGAACTAGGTCATTTAGATCTCCTTGTGACAGTAAATGTGGTTCATTGGAGGAACAGGTAGCCTGGAATGTTGGATCAGAAATGTCTTCATCTTTTTCCTCGTGATATGCTACAGCTACGTTTGATTCCTCATCACTTAAACTTACATGTTCAGGAGGATTTGGTACTGGAAGTTGAGCACTGTGGGGAACTGGTCTCATTGCAGATGGTAGATTAGGGTATTTCATAAGGCTCTTTGTTTTTGAAGTGATCCCCTTTGTATTTACCAGGCAGAAATAGCAGTCTGTTGTGTGATCTTTGGGTTCCCTCCAAATCATTGGAATAGCAAATGACATGTGACGTGAACCGTTTAGCCATCCTGTAAGTAGTCTTACACATGTCACACAAATGTGAGGGGCCCAACTCTTGTCCTGATCGCCTACTTTACATCCGAAATAAAGTTCATAGCATTTTTTTACTAATGTGTAAAGTTACGTTTCTGGGATTTTAAAGTTAGATCACCACATACATAACAAAAGGAATTAGGATGATTCAGACAGTTCCGCGGCATTACAAAACATCTATATGAATACAACACTGGTGTAAAATTAACAAGAAGCAACAGACACTAGCTGTTAACACTGTGACATTTACAAGCAGACTGACTTGGAGCTGCTCTACACACACAAACTAGGCTCATGTCTGAACAGGTACAAACATGTTTCAACCTGCACAGTCTGCTGCTCCGACCAAATTTATCCTGCCAGCATTATCAGAACTTTCTCCCCAAAGGAATAAATTGTACTAATTTTACAGAAAAATTAATACAACATATACTGTATATTAATATTAATATATTTTATTATAGTTATATTAATTAATATAATATATTATTATATTTATTATTTTTATAATGTTTTATATTATAATATTGTTATATACTTAATTATTATATATAATATGTTGTTATTTTTTTATCCGGTGATCATGCTAAATGAGGAAAAAATGAACATAGCGTCACAAGTAAACTAAGCCTGATAGAAAAAATCCGATTTCATATTTAGATTTAGCATGAAAAAGTACACTTAGAACACCCATCAAAACCCTTGTGACAAAATTGTTGTTGACCAGTGTAATTAGTGGAAGTTTAATAAATGAAATTTTTTTTTTATTTCACTGTCTAGGTGGGGTGGGGGTCAAAAATAAAAAAAAAGGGGAAAAATCTTTTATTATTGTTCTACACATTTGAATGTAGTATCATTTAATAGATCTCTTCATGCTGATTCTAAAAATGTATAGTTCTATAGATCTACAAGATGATGTTTGAGAGTTATTGCTCATTAAAGTTAGGTGGTAAAGTGGGGCCCATATCTCAAAAACTATGAGTCATAGAACTTTTTTATTTGAACCAGTGAAATCAGCACCTGGAAAGAACCCCATATGTCAATTTTCATTAAAATCCAGGTGGGAGTGGTGACAAATTTTTAAATTTTTGGGTGATTTGTCCTGGAATGCCCCTTAAAACACATGAGTTATCTAGCCAAGACTTAGGAGAATTGACTACTCTTGTTAAAATGGGTAATTATTCCAATACAAGTATTGCAAAAATGCTGAAGATAAGTGAAGGTACAGTCAGATACCATAAGAAATGTATTTTAAACCAAGGAAGTACCTGTAAGTTAGCCCAAACTGGAAGAAAGAGGGTTTTGTCAGAGCATGGTGTAAGGCATCTAAAATTTCTGGCTTTGGAGAATAGATTTATGACAGCAAATGACTTGAGTAAAGAATTAGTGAAAGTGGGAGAAACAAAAGTTAGTGCTGATACAGTAAGAAGAAGGTTAACAGATAATAAAATATTTGCTAGAGTAAGAAAAAACCTTTATTGTCAAAGAAGAATGTGAAAGCATGATTAGAATTTGCTATTCAACACAAAGATTGGGATGCTGAGAACTGGTCAAAAATTGTATGGAGTGATGAAAGCAGATTTGAAATTTTTGTTAGTGATAAAAGGAGGAAAATTGTTAATAGACAAATTGGTGAAGAATATAAGAATGAATGCCTTATTCCAATGGTGAAGAAAGAAGGTGGGGGAATCAATGTGTGGGGCTGCTTCTCATCAAAGGAGTTGGAAAATTACACTGGATCACTGGGAATGAAAATGGACGCATGGATCAATATGTATTCAAACACCTATTCACTAATATTGCAATCCCAGCTGCTAAGGAACTTCATGGAGATTATGCAAACTTCATATTTCAACGCCTGGGATAACAATCCTAAGCATAGTGCTAAATCACTGAAACAGCTCTACAGTAAGCTTGAAGAAGAAGGGTTTAATATGCTAGGATGGCCATCTTAGAGTCCAGATTTAAATCCTATTGAACATCTTTGGGATGAGCTTGCAAGAAAAGTAAGAACAAGAGAAGATAAGGCAAAAAATAAAGAAGATTTATGGAGAGTTCTTCAAGAAGAGTGGTATAAAATCAGTCCTGAATCATGCATGAAGTTGGTTGACTCATTGCCTTGGCATCTTGAACTAGTCCGAAAGAACAAGGGTGACCATACAGGATACTAATTTTCATAAGTTTTTATAAGTAAATTTTCTTGGGAGGGAGCATTGACAACTACACCTTCAAGCGACCTGGCCCCATGCACCAAGCCAGATGGTTATCTAAGGTGATCTATTCATTGAAGATGTGGCTGTTCAGGGGACAAATCCCAGCCCTCACTCCATGAGAGCAAAAGTGTCTTAAGGATGTCAGTGTCTTCGCTGTTTCCATCTACCTGCAGGCATGGATGACAGCGCCAATAGCTGCTGCTGCGCCTCACAGCGACCTCAGTCTTCTGCAGAGTCTTCGGGAATACCATGACCCCAAAATTTCGGAAGTGGCATTAAAAAAACTTGGCGGTCATCTTTGGTATCTTTCGGAGGAGATGGTGGGCCTCGCGATTTTCGATCCTGAGGTGTCTGAAGAGACTAAAACAGCAATGGTGAAGGCGATGGAGGAAGTTGAAGGAAAGCCTGATTGCCAGAAGAGAAGGAAAGGTGTTGCTGAGGGGGCTTCAATCGAGTTACTAGCAACAGCAAACTCAAAAAGACTGCTGTTGTCTCTGGGGTCAGGTGTGGGATACCTGAGGAAGGAGGTGCGGGATTGGGACAGTGATCCTGATTACCAAATAGCGAAGAAATCAGTGGCAAACCTCTCTGTCGTGAACGATCATGCAGAGAGGGGGGTTGCTCTCATTAATGAATACAACGGCTGCCACACCAGGAATGAGGAACAACTGCAGTATCTCCTGCAAGTTGTTGCTAACTACAGGAAGCAGTTTCCTCAACCACTGAAGTCAGCCTGGCAACTGGGCGAGAAAACAAAGATCAAATGAGGTGCAGAGGGAATTGTTAGTCAATTCATTTCGGAATTGTTAGTTACCCTAATAGTCATGTACTGTCACCAAGATTAACTTTGCTGTGATTTTCAGATTATACCAAAACTTCAAGTGTCATGTGCTACCCCTACAAATTAACTGATTCAAATAAAACTTTCCCAGAGGTGTTTTCTCATCCATCTTCATAAGTTACAACCCAGCAATAAAAACAAATCACAAAAAAAAATTCTACCCCTATAAGAGTGGACCACCCTAATACCCAAGTACCACACCAAAAATCATTAAAATCAGTGAGATGACCTGACATAATGTGTGTACACTTGACTTATAGCAAATGTCATAAAAAGTGATAATTTTTCATTATAAAATTTGTAGACACCCTGTTTATAAATTCATAACTAAAACTTGGTAATGTAATATATCAAATTTCTATTTTCAAATCATATAATTAATCAAACAAATCAAATGTTCTCTTTTCTGTCTTCATTAACAAAAAAGATTCCAAGGAAAATTGTCAATTTTGGCCAGTTAATTTATTTCTGGGCTTTTCCAAAAAAATTTAATAATAAATAATAATGAACATTAATGAGAATAATTTCTACTATTTGGTAACTGGTGAGTGGTGCTGTGGGCCCCTCTGAGCCTCAGGACCCATGGGCTCCAGCCCAGTTTGCCCATGCATTAATCTGGTACCGAATGTATTAAGTAAACCCTTAAACATTTAAAAAGAATTAGGTTAAGGTTTTGTAGAACATGCATTCAAATTCACTTCCAAACTGTAATGGATGATAATACTTCAGCTTCTGTCTCTAATATCCCTGGCAAAATTCATGCATTCATTGAAGAAATGCTCCAGACTCAGCAACCCAGAGATGACTAGGGAACTCTTGGAGTTGTCGGAGTTGGTGACAATTATCTCAGAGGGATACCACTTTGAGGATTTCAATTTATGGCTCCAGGAGTGATGCATCACATGAGATGGATGGCAAAAAGCCATCTACACACTCAAGGTCTTCATGTTCCAAGACCAGTTTAATATCATGGTCAGAATGAAGAGTGTGATGTGAAGAATTCACATATTTGTGTCCACCATTTACATCAAACCATGGTACTGAGCCCCCCTCCCAGTGTCCACTGTAAGGAGTGACGTAAAGCTCCTCCAGGTTCTTTAACCCTACAAGACCTTGGATCCACAGATAGTGGATGCCACACTGAAGAAATTCATTTGCCACCTTCGCTATCTATCTGAGGGGCTCATTGCTCTCACCTTCTTCAATGACAATATGTCCACAGAGACCAAGTGCTGTATGTTCAAGCTCCTGACAACCATGGGAATCAGGATTGGCAGAACAGAACCACAATTGAGGAGAAGGATGACAAAAGCCAAAGCACTGGAGAACTTCATCATGAATAACAGCCTCCAGTTCTTCAAAACTATGGGCCTCAAATCAGACTCCTTCCTCTTCAAGGATCCAGGTCAATAGGAATGAGACAAAGAATTCTTGAAGGGAAAATGACATTGTAAAATGTGGTTTGGCCTTCATGAAAGAATTCAACTGGATTCACAGCGCGGATGAGGACCAAAAACTGCCTTCTTTTGGTGGTCAAGGAGCATGGGAAGAAATTTTCTGATGCTAAAGAGGTCACAATCATGAAAGCTGGAGAAGTGTGTTCTTTGAGTCTGTAATATGGGAGCATACTACTACAGTAGTAGTTTTGATCAATTTATTTTCCTTAAGTTCCACAGTAAATTCATACATAAAAAATTACTAATCACACATGATTGGATTTTGTCACTGAATTTATATTATTATCATAAAAAATCTACAAATATATTACTAAATTAGAGTAATTTTTTCTGCTATTTAGGAATTCTACGTTACTTAGGCAGACTTTTTCTGAAACTGCGCAGTACATTGCCGCACAGTAGGCTACCTAATTCTCACGTAAATGAAACAAAAATGCTTTATGCTCTTCCTCATTTTGACTGTGCTTTTTTAAATAAACTGTAATTCAGTTTAAAGTGACATACTGTTTCAGTTTTTACGCTTAATTTTCCTGCTGAATAGATATTTTAATAATAATTTCCATTAATTACATTTACATCAGATGAAAACATTTGAATCTAAGCCCTATTTTTAAAAAAAATTTTGTCCACCAGTTTTTTTTTTTTTAATGGAAATCTTAAGAGAAAAAGGAATAGGTTGAGTATGTTAAATGTGATATTAATCCATTAGTAGAATTTCCTACCAACAAAATTGTTTGTCATTATTGCATCACTTTTTCTTGTATTTACGTGATCTTCAGTATGAGTCATTGATATGATTCGATTTTTTAGATTGCATCATGTCAATGACTCGTACCGAAGATCGTGCGAATACGAGAAAAAGTTATATTGGTAGGAAATTCTACCAGTGGGCACTAATGGGTTAAGTTACTCTATTTCTTTAGAGATAAATTTAAAGAATAAAAGAAGTGACAATTGGTCAAAATTAATAGTGTATCATCATTTTCTTGTTGCTTATATTTAAGTGAACATTACCGTACTGTAATATAGGCTAAATTTCTTAATTTAGCTATTGTTGGGCATTTTGTAGTCCTTCATAGGTCTTGCGATAAATGAAGTAACTTATCAGTCCATAGTTCAAAAGTTTTTCTTCTTTTCAGAAACTTGAAGGCATAATTGAGAGAGACTTTTTCCCAGATTTAGACAATTTGAAAGACAAACTTCGGTACTTGGACGCGAGTGAAGTCAATGACATAGTAAGGCTAAGAGAACTCTATGCCAAGTATTCGGAAGATTTTACAACCCCTCTCTCGAATCCTGCAGACAGCCCAGCAACATTTGATACACCTGTTACAAAATCTTCTGAAGATGATAAAACTCCACCTAGAAATTTACAGGATGAAGACATTCCGAGTAAAACCAGTTCTGGAGAAAAAAAGCCGAATAAAGATTCTGAAGAAAAGGTTTTGAGTTTGGATCAGTTTATGATTTCATACACGAGTGAAGACAATGAGAGCTTTGAACAGGTTATGGAAGAACAAGAAAAGAAGTGGAAATTAAAGGTACACTGAAGAAATTTTCCTCAAAATGAAATATTTTATATTGATTGCTACATTATTGATTTGCTTTAATGAGAGAAACTTTCTTTATTCTTTAAAGACATTAAAAAAGTGATATAATAAACAAACAGTCATTATCCAGAAAAAGAATACATAAAATGTACAATATTAACTTGTTCAAGCAAAACGTGGTATCCGTATATTTACAGAATAACTATTATCATTTATGTTCAATTTTGTATTTAGTGGCAAGTAATGTAGGCGAGGTATTCTTACCTGAACACGCTGTTAGGAAGCATATTTTTCATGTTTTGGTATCATTGTTTTAGTTGAGTTGTATTTCATACAAACTACAAATCTGTAACTCTGTATCTACTGGCATGGTTAATTTAATTTATGGGTAACATTAGCAGATCAAGTTGCCACACTAATTTGAAATCCTTATTTTAGCATTCATGGTTATTTGAGGCTGAAGATAAACATAATTCCTCCTACACACCAAACCTTGCTCTCCCATCAATTGAAGAGCAAAAACAAAGCAAAATTTTGGCAATCACTGGAACAGCAGATAAAGACAAGGACATGAGGCCTCTCAGTGTTGAAAATTGGAATTACAAGACATTCAATCCTGTTATGTTTGTACCAGAAGGTGAGTATAATTACTTTTTAAGATTTAATTAAGCCAATTATAATTATGGGGTAACAGTTTAAAAGTCTGTAGGTGGAATTTGCTCCAAAAATTAGAACTTTTATATATATATATATATGCCAGTGTTGTTTACATCTCATTTCACTTAAATATTTGAAAGAAAATCTATGACATTTTGGAAACTCAGAAAAAATTAAATGATGACCAACATGGATTTTGGTCAGGCAGATCATGCCTATCACAACTAATGGAACAAAACAACAACAACATTGATGCACTTGAAACTAATGAAAACTATGATGTAATATACACAGACTTTGCCAAAGCATTCGACAAGTGTGACCATGGAATCATAATACATAAACTGAAATATATGGGAATAACAGGAAAAGTAGGGAAATGGATACGTAATTTCCTTAGTGAGTAGTGGCAAGTCGTTACAGTACAAGGAGTATTTTGATCAGAGTCAGAGGTCCTCAGCTCAGTACCACAAGGAACAGTATTAGCTCCACTACTCTTCATAATCATGCTAACTGACATAGATGAGGACATTACCAGAGACAGCACAATAACATCCTTTGCCAATGACACAAAGATCAGTAGAAAAATGAGAAGTTTACCCAGAAGATATAGGATCTCTACAAACCAACATGAACAGAATTTACAAGTGGATGGAAGACAACAATATAAAGTTTAACACTGAGAAATTTCAGCTGTTATCGTACGGAAAAAGAGAAGACTTAAAATCCATGGAATATTATACCCCAAATGGACAGGAAATTTAGAGTAATTATAGAGCAAAAGATTTAGGGGTTGTCATGAATGATGATGCGAAATTTGAAACACAAAATAAGATAGCAGTAAACAGAGCAAAGAGAATAACGGGGTAGATATTGAGAACCTTTAAATGAGGGGATAGGAATGTGATGATTCCTCTACTGAAAACCCTGATCATACCCAAGTTGGAATACTGCTCGGTCCTCCTAACATGCCCATATAAAAAAGAAGACAATAGACAGCTAGAAGGGATTCAGAGAAGCTTCACAGCCAAGATCAAGGGGTGTAAAGAATTAAATTACTGGGGAAGGTTATGCGAACTAAACCTATATTCACTGGAAAGGAGAAGAGAAAGATACACCATTATTTACACTTGGAAAATAATGGAGAAACTAGTCCCTAATCTTACTCTGAACCCTGTAACTCCCCAAACAATGGTGGAAAGTACAAAAGGAAGTGTGTGTCATGTTCCCAAATTAAAGGCTAGACATGGAACATCCTTAACCCTGAAAGAAAGTAGTTTTGTTGAGAGAGGACCAAAACTGTTTAATCAGTTGCCCAAAGACCTAAGGAACATGAATGGCGTTGCAGTAGACCTCTTCAAAAGAAGATTAGATGCCTGGCTCAGAACAATCCCCAATGAGCTGGGGAGGAGAGGAGAGGCATCAAAGTTGATCTTTGTGAAATGAGGAATCATCATGCACAACCCTTGAAAGGTATATATATATATATACAGTAAATACTCGATGAGTCGGAATTCGGGATGAGTCAGACTCTGTCCTCTGTCAAGTGTTATTATTCTTTTGTTTATTTTACTGAGAGAAGTGTTTTATTTCCTATGTCAAGTGCATTATTATTTTGTTTCTTTTACTAAATGAAGTGTTTTTTTAATACTGTATTGTACGAAAAGGTAAACAATAAATTTTTTTATGTTTCACGCTCAAAATAATTGCAGCAACGGTAAGTGAAACAAAGTTTTATTGTTTTTTAATGTTTTTTGATCATTGTATTAGACTCACTAATCAAACTTAAAAGGTTAGAGAGTATTTATGCCTCTAGGGGTAAATAGAGGGGGTAATTAAGGTAATTCGCGATGAATCTGACTTTTCAATGAGTCGGACTGGCTAGAGCCCTATATAGTCCGACTTATCAAGTATTTACTGTATATATTATATATATATATATATATATATATATATATATATATATATATATATATATGTTAAACACAGACCGTGCATGGAACAAGGAAATCTCTGGGAAAATTAAATCCACTATAGTCCGAATAAGTAATGGTAAATGACAAATACCATAGTTTTTTTTCCTTTTTCATGATTTTAGCCCGACGTGGGCAACGGGTCTCTTGCAAAGAGATCCATAAATATAGCTTCCCTCACCAGCTATCTGCAAAGCAGACAGGATCCAGCTTTGGGACGTGGATCTAGGGTTTAAAGCAAAGCCTAGATCCATACACTCAGACCTCTATATAAGTAAAAGACTCGTTGCATTCACGTCGTGTTGAATAAATCAAAGAAAAGGGGGTAACTATTGTATTTTTAGCCAAAAAAACCAAACTTAAACCTCAACCGGGACATTGAGCGTCCACTTTTCAAGGCACGAAACACGTCCGTTTAGTATACACAAACTCAGAATGGTTCCCTGAGAACATTATATGTTAAACACAGACGGTGCATGGAACAAGGAACTCTTCTGGGAAAATTAAATCCACTATAGTCCGAATAAGTAATGGTAAATGACAAATACCATAGTTTTTTTTCCTTTTTCATGATTTTAGCCCGCCGTGGGCAACGGGTCTCTCGCAAAGAGATCCCATAATATATAGCTTCCCTCACCAGCTATCTGCAAAGCAGACAGGATCCAGCTTTGGGACGTGGATCTAGGGTTTAAAGCAAGCCTAGATCCCTACACTCAGAACCTCTATATAAGTAAAAGACTCGTTGCATTCACGTCGTGTGAATAAATCAAGAAAAAGGGGGTAACTATTGTATTTTAGCCAAAAAAAACCAAAACTTAAACCTCAACCGGGACATTGAGCGTCCACTTTTCAAGGCACGAAACACGTCCGTTTAGTATAACACAAACTCAGAATGGTTCCCTGAGACATTATATGTTAAACACAGACCGTGCATGGAACAAGGAACTCTTCTGGGAAATTAAATCCACTATAGTCCGAATAAGTAATGGTAAATGACAAATACCATAGTTTTTTTCCTTTTTCATGATTTTAGCCCGACGTGGCAACGGGTCTCTCGCAAAGAGATCCATAAATATGCTTCCCTCACCAGCTATCTGCAAAGCAGACAGGATCCAGCTTTGGGACGTGGATCTAGGGTTTAAAGCAAGCCTAGATCCCTACACTCAGAACCTCTATATAAGTAAAAGACTCGTTGCATTCACGTCGTGTTGAATAAATCAAAGAAAAAGGGGGTAACTATTGTATTTTTAGCCAAAAAAACCAAAACCAAAACTTAAACCTCAACCGGGACATTGAGCGTCCACTTTTCAAGGCACGAAACACGTCCGTTTAGTATACACAAACTCAGAATGGTTCCCTGAGAACATTATATGTTAAACACAGACCGTGCATGGAACAAGGAACTCTTCTGGGAAAATTAATCACTATAGTCCGAATAAGTAATGGTAAATGACAAATACCATAGTTTTTTTCCTTTTTCATGATTTTAGCCCGACGTGGGCAACGGGTCTCTCGCAAAGAGATCCCATAAATATAGCTTCCCTCACCACTATCTGCAAAGCAGACAGGATCCAGCTTTGGGACGTGGATCTAGGGTTTAAAGCAGCCTAGATCCCTACACTCAGAACCTCTAATATAAAAAGACTCGTTGCATTCACGTTGTGTTGAATAAATCAAAGAAAAAGGGGGTAACTATTGTATTTTTAGCCAAAAAACAAACAAACTTAAACCTCAACCGGACATTGAGCGTCCACTTTTCAAGGCACGAACACGTCCGTTTAGTATACACAAACTCAGAATGGTTCCTGAGAACATTATATGTTAAACACGACCGTGCACATGACAAGGAACTCTTCTGGGAAATTAAATCCACTATAGTCCGAATAAGTAATGGTGGACGCTCAATGTCCCGGTTGAGGTTTAAGTTTTGGTTTTTTTGGCTAAAAATACAATAGTTACCCCTTTTTCTTTGATTTATTCAACACGACGTGAATGCAACGAGTCTTTACTTATATAGAGTTCTGAGTGTAGGGATCTAGGCTTGCTTTAACCCTAGACCCCACGTCCCAAAGCTGGATCCTGTCTGCTTTGCAGATAGCTGGTGAGGGAAGCTATATTTATGGGATCTCTTTGCGAGAGACCCGTTCCCCACGTCGGGCTAAAATCATGAAAAAGGAAAAAAATATGGTATTTGTCATTTACCATTACTTATTCGGACTATAGTGGATTTAATTTTCCCAGAAGAGTTCCTTGTTCCATGCACGGTCTGTGTTTAACATATAATGTTCTCAGGGAACCATTCTGAGTTTGTGTATACTAAACGGACGTGTTTCGTGCCTTGAAAAGTGGACGCTCAATGTCCCGGTTGAGGTTTAAGTTTTGGTTTTTTTTGCTAAAATACAATAGTTACCCCCTTTTTCTTTGATTTATTCAACACGACGTGAATGCAACGAGTCTTTTACTTATATAGGGTTCTGAGTGTAGGGATCTAGGCTTGCTTTAAACCTAGATCCACGTCCCAAAGCTGGATCCTGTCTGCTTTGCAGATAGCTGGTGAGGGAAGCTATATTTATGGGATCTCTTTGCGAGAGACCCGTTGCCCACGTCAGGCTATAAATCATGAAAAAGGAAAAAAACTATGGTATTTGTCATTTACCATTACTTATTCGGACTATAGTGGATTTAATTTTCCCAGAAGAGTTCCTTGTTCCATGCACGGTCTGTGTTTAACATATAATGTTCTCAGGGAACACATTCTGAGTTTTGTATAATATATGATATATATATATATATATATATATATATATATATATATATGTATATATATATAATCTATATATATATATTTCAATGGTTTCCGTTGTTTGGTTGGTTGGTTGGTTTCTTGTACTCTCCACCTCACATCGCCAGGTATGCCTGGCTCATCAGGGATTGTTCTGGGCCAGGTGTCTAATCTTCTTTTGAAGATGTCTACTGCAATAGCATTTGTGTTCCTTATGTCTTTGGGCAGCTGATTAAACAGTTTTGGTCCTCTCACAACAAAACTATTTTCTTTCAAAGTTAAGAATTTTCCCTGGCTCGCCTTTAATTTGGGAACATGACACAGTCTTCCTTTTCTACTTTCAGAGTAAGATTAGGGACTAGTTTCTTCATTATTTTCCAAGTGTAAATAATGGTGTATCTCTCTCTTCTCCTTTCCAGTGAATATAGGTTTAGTTTGTGTAACCTTTCCCAGTAATTTAATTCTTTGCACCCCCCTTGATCTTGGCTGTGAAGCTTCTCTGAATCCCTTCTAGCTGTCTAATGTCTTCTTTTTTATATGGGGATGTTAGGACTGAGCAGTATTCCAATTTGGGTATGATTAGTGTTTTCAGTAGAGGAATCATTACATTCCTATCCCTTCATTTAAAGGTTCTCAGTATCTGCTCAGTTATTCTCTCTGCTCTGTTTACTGCTATCTTATATATACACAGCAGTGGTGGCTCGTGGTGAGGGAGAGTAGGGAGGCACAAAGGGAGGCCCAAAATTGTCTATAATATATGCTATATAAATAAAATAGATTACAAAGTGTTAGATGCACTACTTTCTGCATGTTATGATCGTATAGAATTAATACTATGAAATAAAACCCTCTTTCATAGTTTTTAGTGATAAAAGCAGAGGAGGCCAGGTCTCCCATGCCTCGTCTGAAAAGCCCCCACTGATATACAGTATATATATGTATATACGAGGGTACTTCAATAAGTATCCACAATTTTTATTTTAGTGATAATATAGTGTATACAGTATAATATATACTCATAATAACAAGCTAAACTGAGATCTATAGGCTTATTTAGGCTAGCAACAGTATAGGCTTATTAGGCTACTTGTAGCTGTCACATATCATACAAGTAATGAGTGTGGCTGCGCCGCTTTCAATTTGTACTCAGGAAGAACAGAGATCCGTGGTTTGTATTTTGTGGGCAGAAGGTGTGAAAGGAGCTGAAATTCACGTGTTTATGTGCTCACTATGGGAATAATGTGTTACCATGGTGAAGTATGTACACTGTACAAGTGGATTCAAATTTTCAAGGAAGGTCAGACATGTGTGACAGATGCTCAGTGCTCAGGATGACTGTCAACATCAACCAGTGGTGACAATCAGGAAGAAGCCAGAGCCATGATTTTTGATGACAGAAGATTAACAATAAAAGAAATTGCATCTTCATTAGACATCAGTCAAGGGTCAGCCTACTGAATAGTTCATGACATTCTTGGCTTTTACAAGGTTTG
The DNA here is from genome assembly GCA_023014485.1 of Bathynomus jamesi. Lineage (NCBI taxonomy): Eukaryota > Metazoa > Arthropoda > Malacostraca > Isopoda > Cirolanidae > Bathynomus > Bathynomus jamesi. The sequence goes on along the minus strand of JAJOZX010000202.1, from coordinate 116,605 downwards.
TGAAAGATGGGTGCCCAAATAGTTGACAGAAGAGCACAAGCGTAATTGTATGGACGTCTGCTCTCGTCTTTTGGCGCAGTATCATAATGAAGGTGAAAACTTTTTGGAGCGCATTATCACTGGAGCTGAAACCTGGATCCATCACTATGAACCAGAAAGCAAACGACAGAGCATGCAATGGAAGCATCCAACATCTCCCGTTGCAAGGAAGTTCAAAGCGCAGCTGTCAGCAGGTAAAGTTATGCTAACACTGTTTTGGGATATACGAGGCCCTATCTTTGAACATTATCTAGAGCGTGGAACTAGAGTAACAAGTGCCTCATATTCTGACATACTTCAGAATGAGTTAAAGCAAGCAGTTTGCACAAAATGGAGAGGAAGATTGTTGGAAGGTGTTATTCTGTTACATGACAATGCACACACACATACCACTGCACAAACTAGAAAATGCCTTCAAAAACTTAAATTTGAAGTTCTTGACCATCCAGCCTACAGTCCAGACCTGGCACCTTCAGATTTTTACCTCTTTGGACCACCAAAAGACACTTTGGGAGGTCAGTGATTCCAAGGTGATGATGACCTGAAGGAGGTGGTGCAAGACTAGCTATGCACACAGCCAAAAACATTCTTTTGTGATGGCATTAGGAAGCTTGAAGATCACTGGACTAAGTGTATGTGTTTATAATTTATCAGATGTGAAAATAAAAAGTGCAAATACTTATTGAATTATCCTCGTGTATATAAAAAGGGTAAAATTCAATAACTGAGGATGTCATTAGATGAAAGTGCTGGAGCACCATTCTGTCTTTCCTTTTTCCTTAGTGGTTATTTTCACATCATATATATATATATATCAAAACTCCAATTTCAGGTTAAAATTGTCAGTTATTATTATTTCAGTTATTTTGGTTACCTGTCTCATTTTCTTATTTACTTGTAGAAATTTTAAACTTAATACTATTTACAGTATGATAGTAATTTTAAATGCAAAACTTCTGTTTATGTTATACTGAATACAGTTAAGAAAAATAGATCTCAGAAGTTTAAACTTTTGTGAAGTGAGTAAATTTCATTAAAGTTTTTAAAAAGCTGCAAAACATTTATTCACATCATTAGTAATACATTAACTAAAGTGGATAAGAGTTGCCTACAACTGATTGTTTAAAACTGTTTGTAGAGGCTCCATTAAGCGCCACTCAGTCAGTGGAGAAGGCAAAACAGAAGGAGAGAGAAGTATGTCAAGAGAACACAAGGTTCAAAGAGAATCCCTTCAGTGAGGCCCTCAGCCCAGCGACGATGCTCGAGGCATCCGCCATTCAAGCCTATAAAAAGGAAGGGAAGGTTGGAATTGATGGTGAGTAAAACATTCACATTGAAGTAAATATTAATAAAGCACATACCATTTGTCAATTAACAGTGTTAACACCTTTGTGTTATTAACTGTAGTGATAGTTATGATAACCATTAGAGGCAGGTAGACAGTTTAGTTTATTAGGCTGTTATTTAAATAGTTGAATGAGGGTAAAGAAATAAATGGAGTATATTCTTGAGGAATTTTTTCTGTCTTCAGGCCTTGCGCGTAATGGAATGGACCATGCTCCATTCACCTCCCTCGCTTTTTAAGTACTTTATTACCTTTTCCCTTTCCATCTTATTGAAGGGCAGTTATTGTACTTAAAATGCATTTATAATGCTTATAATTTTTTAAGCAGTAAAAAGTAATTGATACTCTTCAAAAAGAGACCAGAACATTTTGGGTATCTGTTAAAGACCATATACAACAACTTTTAGTAAAAATAAAATACTGCTTTTATATGTTGTTCTGGCCTATCCAGAGTAATTCTTTTAACTACCTTATCTATGTCTAAGTTTTTTCATAAATCTTATGGTATACAGTACTTGTTCTAGTTACTGTTAGATGCTATGCCTTTTTTTTCCTTTTGAAAGATTATTGTACAGAATAAATGCAATACAATTTTACTCAACATCAAACTTTAACTAATACTCGTGTAAACTGCTTTTAACCACCATTAACTGCTTGTAATTTTTAATTAGCTACTCTTAACTAAAATTAAAAATTCATCCAGATTGTTTATTTGTAACTAAAGTCTGAGACAGTGTTCAAAACAGTTTGCAAACGAAGTCAAAAGAGATTAAATAAATGGAATATGTAATTTAAAAAATTAGCTAACCAGTAATCATAATTCTACTTTTTAAAATATTTTCTTGTTAAATTATAGTAAATTTTATAAGGCAGTTATTTTAAACAAACCATTAATTTCTTTCAATCTTAAAGCTATAGTACGTACGAGATTTGTGGAGGCACCGAAAACATTCTCTCAAACCTAATTCCTGTATCGCTTTCAGGCAAGGAACTTCGTGAATCCCCGAAAGTGAATGGGTACAGCTACGTTAGAAGCCCTTCTCCGGCCCCAGGGGTCGACTGTTCTCCTCTTATGACCTGGGGTCAGATAGATGGAACTCCCTTCCAGTTAGATGGAAGTCAGACACCTCTCATTAAAGGAAAGAATCCACAAGGACCGTCTTACAAGATACCCAAAGTCTCAGACAGGTAAAAGCAAATTGAAACTAACCGAAAAGACTATTTTAATTCTTTTTGAAGCCCAACCACGGAATTTCACTCGCTTTTTCATTGGAATTTTTTTTACTTTTTTCACAAATATACCATGTCTATTCTAATATATGTGAATTATGTCCTCGACCAAATAAATTTGGGAGGGCCCTACTGGATTGCACGAAATGCACTTGTTCGTCTGTGTTCATTACACTTTCGTGTCTGGGCTGTAACTTTTGAAACGCTAAAGAAAACATCATTAATAATAGGTAACTTTTTATGCTTTTTACAAATTGTTTCTAGGCCAACTTTTTTCCGAAACTGTACGTCTAGATTTCAGAGTTTTAATTCTAAGCTAATAAATAATGATCTTTGCCATGTGTACTTACACAAAGTAGATTTACTGTAATTTATGCTGGCTACATTTAGAGGAATGGTACGAGTGAATAAATGGGTTCTATTAACTCTTCTTAAATGCAAATTCTGTTCAGATTTTCTGTCATGATATTAAATAGGAATTTAGTCTAGCATATTTATTTATTTATGTTCCTCGGTGGTGTAGTGATTGGCATCGCTGACTACGAAGCCATCTGCCCCGGGATCGAGACCCGGTGACGGCAGGCGGTGCGCAGCAAAACCTAGCTGTTCATCCTTCCACACAGAAATTGGTTGATAGATAAATGGTTATCGTGGGTAGCGTAGTGGTTAAGACACTGGCTGCTGATCCCACCTTGATTGTAGGTCTAAGGTGGGATGAAAAGCTTGACCTTCGTCAGAATGAACAATTCCGGCGGAAGCAAAACCAAGGTGTTTTATATATATATATATATATATATATGTTACAGTCAGTGTGTAACCAGCCATTTCGCGTAATGGCTGAAACTGTCATTTCACGAAATGGCTGTTTCACTTGGTCATTTCGTGAAATGACTAAAATCTTCAGCCATTACGCGAAATGGCTGAAATTCCACCTTGATCATTTCGTACAAGATCATTCGCCCGGTTAGGTCAACTGTGTATGCCCTTGACAATTACTTAGGTAAGTTGTGTTATTTTTGTTAGTTTTAACGAAAATAACACGACTTAACCTAACCAATTGTCAAGGGCATACAGATGACCTAACCGGGCAAATGATCTTGTAAATTGTGTTATTTTCGTTAGTTTTAACGAAAATAACACGACCTAACCAATTGTCAAGGACATACAGTTGACCGAACCGGGCCTTCAATGGCGGACATCGGAATACCATTGAAGGCTCAGTTAGTATTGGAAAACCTCTATATTGAAAATTCAAATGTGTTGAACTGTGTATTTGAAGAGTGTTTCTCACTTATTTGAACAGACCTGTGGTACACTACCAGTCAAAAGTTTAAGTACACCCACTAATTTCCAATGTTTTGCTGCTTAGCTCATGATATGAACTTCAATTGTAAACTTAACAGGTACTAGAGATGAATTTGCTTACCTGGCTTTCATATTGTATGCTTCAGTGCATCTGCCCTATGCAGTGTGTTGTAACACAGAAGCTTCTTCAAAATAGCCTTCAAAATGTGTTAATTTACGTCTAGCATGCAACCGAAAATTAATGCCATTAGCTCTGCACAAAGGTAAAACAGTTTAAAAGTCTTTACTGGGGTAGTGTGTTTCTTCAGGAGTATGTTAATACATGTGTTCAGTTATTAACATGCGCTGCAGGTCTTTACATATATAAAATCCTTGCAGAGGAGCTAACTGTCGATTGTAACTTTGAGAAATGAGGGCCAATCACTGAGGCAAATTGCAAAAAAATTTAAAGTTTCTGTGAATGCCGTTGCTTGTGCCATTAAACGGTACGAAGAAATTGGTCAAAATAAGGACAGAAAAAGGTCAGGGCGACCAAGAACCACAACAGACGCAGAGGACAAGTATATCCGAGTCACCAGTCTGCGCAACAGACGCCTCACAGCACCTGAAATCAAAGCCCAGCTGAACATTTGTGAACAACTCCAGAAGTACAACAGTTTCAACATCAACTGTTCAGAGAAGACTGAGAGAGGCAGGATTAAAAAGATGAACTGCAGCAAAGAAACCAATGCTGAGACTCCAGAACAAAAAGAAAAGGCTAGCCTGGCCTAAAAAACACCAAAAATGGACTGTTGAGCAGTGGAAATTTGTCCTTTGGACTGACGAATCAAAGTTTGAAGTTTTGGATCCAAACGCAGAGTATTTTTGCGGCGCAGAGCGGGTGAAAGAATGACACAGCAGTGTGTTGTGCCAACAGTGAAGCACGGTGGAGAAAGTGTGATGGTCTGGGGATGTTTTGCAGGGGAGCAAGTTGGAGATCTCCACAAAGTCACTGGAATACTGAACCAACGTGGCTATCACAGCATTCTACAGCGCCATGCCATCCCATCTGGATTGCGACTAGTTGGCCAACAGTTCATAATGCAGCAAGACAACGATCCTAAACACGCTTCCAAGCTGTGTCAAAATTACCTGAAACAGAAAGAACGGCAACGTCAGCTCTCAGTTATGGAATGGCCAACACAGTCCCCGGATCTGAACCCCATCGAGCTAGTGTGGGATGAACTGGATCGACGAGTGAAAGCCAAACAGCCATCCAGTGCTCAGAAGCTCTGGGAACTCTTACAAGAGTGCTGGCAGCAGCTTTCACCAGACTATCTTCTTTTTCTTGTTGAGCGCATGCCTCGAATTTGTTCTGCTGTAATTGCTGCTGCTAGAGGAGGCTATTTTGATGAATCTAAAATTTAGACTTTGCTTTTGGTAAATTGTCGTGATTTGTTGTTATTTAAGTTCCCATGTTTGTACTTATGAATTTGTGTCATGATAACTTCGTTAAGAAATCAAAAACTTTAAACAAAATTTGAAATTTATGAATATTTCAGGGTGTACTTAAACTTTTGACTGGTAGTGTATGTATGTTTTAGCAGATTTAGTTAGTTAAATAAAGGTTTCCAATTTTATTGTGATGTTATTTCTATGAATTCATTACAAAAGTCATTTTAGCCATTTCACGAAATGACCAAGGTTTCCGGAATTTCAGCCATTTCACGTAATGGCTGAAGATTTTAGTCATTTCGCGAATTGACCAAGTGAAACAGCCATTTCGCGAAATGACTAAAAGTTTCAGCCATTACACGAAATGGGTGGTTACACACTTTGAATGTAATAAATATATATATATATATATATATATTAACCTTCTTGCTGTTTCTTGTGTTGGTCTCTTCACACGGAGGTCAAGGTGGTGGTCCCGCCTCCAGGTCTGGCTTGGTGGAGGAACGAGTTGCTTTCTTGCGCTCTCCACCGTTGTAGTGGTTAATTTATTTAATTCATTATTTCTTTATTTACTTTCCTTTTTCTTCTATTATCGCTTGCTTTCTCTGTGTCCTTTTTACGGACGCTGCTGGCGGTTGAGCCATTTTTACACTTTCAAATAATGCGAGGGAAACGGGGAAGTTAATTTATACGCGTATTAACATTTTACTAACTTTATTTATACCGAAAACACTTAGTTAAACGAGGTAATGCGAGGGGGAAATTTCACGTTAACATTTTAGTCGGAGAGAGATACGAAATCCTATTCTAAATTCACACAAAACAACACCAAAAGACACCTTCTTAAACGCAAGGCCATCCGATGACTGCCCATTTTTGGGCATTTCTCTCTCTCGTCCCGCTTGGGCCGACTCTTAGTGTTGCCAACTCGTATTTTATACAGGGTGGGGCACGGGAACCAAGTGTTTTTGGAATAATCAGGAAAATGATATTTATTTTTGTAAAGAAAATATATTGGTAGAACAACATTCGTAAGAACATAGCATTTCATGTCATAATAATCATGTACCGAAAATTATATCTGGCATATGATGTCCTTGGCCGTCGACGCATTGTTGAAGGCGTTTACGAAAATTGGCCTCCACTCTTCCCAGCAGGTCTCTGTTGATTTGGATGATTTGTTGACGGATCGCTTCCTTCAATGCATCTAATGTACGGGGCTTGTCCTCGTAGACACGTGACTTGAGGTACCCCCATAGAAAGAAGTCACATGTGGACAAGTCAGGGGACCGAGGGGGCCATGCAATGTCACCAAATCTCGAAATGAGATGGTTGGGAAACGGGGGGCGAAGAACAGCCATTGACGCTCTGGCGGTGTGTGGCGTGGCCCCATCTTGCTGAAACCACAAATGTCGACGAGCAATACGCCTTCTTCGTAACTCAGGGATGAAAAAGGTGTTCACCATCTCAATGTAACGCCCAGATGTTATGGTAACGGTAACCCCATTTTGTTCGAAGAAATAGGGACCGATGACGCCAAACTTTCCCACCGCGCACCAAACTGTAACCTTAGGCTATGCAGCGGTTTTTCATGGAGTTGTCGCGGATTTTCAGCAGCCCAATACCGACAGTTTTGATTGTTGACGGCCCCATTAAGGTGGAAATGGGCTTCATCACTCATTACCACCATCATGTTTTCATTCTGCTCATAAAGTGCAAGCATTTCCTGTGCAAAATTCAGTCGTTGGGGGCAATCGTTTACATTCAATTCCTGCACCATCGCTAACTTGTATGGGTGAAAATGTAATTCTTCATGCAAAATCCGTCTAACAGTACGATTGCTGATTCCGAGTGCAGCTGAATGTCTCCGAGCAGAGCGGCCTGGGCTTTGCAACATCGCTTGTCTGACCCTTTCAACGTTCTCTGGAGTACGCACAGTGCGTTGCGGCCCCTTCGGTTTTGTTTTCATTATTGAGCCTCCTGTTCGAAGATTGTTAACCCAACGTAAGATTGTGTCACGAGCGGGAACAGAGTCATTTCGATGAATGTTGAATCTGCGGCGAAACGCACGCTGAACTGCTGTCACTGACTCGCCACTCCTAACAAAATGATCATACGCGAACATGCGGTGTTCTAACGTCCACTGCTCCATGATGGCACCTGAAAGATAAAGGTGAGTGTTAGTTAAAGTTAAATGCTATGAACCCAGGAATGGAATGCTACCTACCGCACGCCCCTCCCATTCCTAATGGCCGATTACTAGCTATTCAAAAAACACTTGATTCCCGTGCCCCACCCTATATATACACACTTTTTTTTATAAACAAACCATTATTTATCGTAATTACATTTATTAAATATTATTATCTTCTTTATTAATTTCTTATAACCAAAACATTCTAATTTTTAATTAGACATTACTGCAGCCAGGTACACCCGGCTCATCTGGTACCGTCCTGAGCCAGGTATCTAGTCTTCTCTTGAAGACTTCGACTTTGACCCCTGTAACGTTTTTGAGGTCCTTTGGAAGCTGGTTGAAAAAGTCTTGGCCCCCTGACAACCAAGCTATTTTCCTTCAGTGTTGAGGAGGTCCCTTGTCGAGCCTTTAATTTGGGAACACTACACATCCTGCCTTTCCTATTTTCCAGTGTTGTTTGAATGGTAATTGGGTTTAGTTTTAGGTTTGATACCAGTTTTTCGATCATTTTCCATATGTAGATTATGGTGTACCCCTCTCTCCTTTCCAGGGAGTACAGATTTAGTTCACGTAGTCTTTCCCAGTAGTTCAGTTCTTTGCAGCCATCAATCTTGGCTGTGAAGTGTCTTTGCGTTTCTTCTAGTTTATTAGTTTCTTCCTTTTTATATGGGGACGTCAAAACTGAGCAGTATTCGAGTTTTGGTTTAATCAATGTTTTTAGCAGGGGAATCATTACTGTCCTGTCCCTTCTTTTGAACGTTCTTAGTACCTGTTCCGCGACTCTTTTTGCTTTATTTATCGCTATCTGAGTTTTTGTTTCGAATTTCGCATCATCTGTCATTATTACCCCCAGATCGATCGCTTTCGTGTTTCTCTGAATTTCCTGTCCATCTGGAGCATAATATGCAGTCTGTTTAAGTTCCTCTTTTCTACCATATCTCAATATATACGGTAATCTCCATAATAAAAAAAAATATATATATATACACACACACACACACACACACACACACACACACACACACACACCACACACACACACGAGGGGCGGTCAGAAAATAAGTTTACACGGCGTATAATTTCGTAACTAAAGGACCTACATTGATTATGTTTGTATCAGGTGAATTCGTTAGTCATTGTTGGCAACACTGCACGTCGATTCGGCTGCCATCGATCGTACATTGGTTATATGAGTCAGTTGAACATGGCGGCTCGACTGGAACAGTGCCCTGTCATTTCTGCAACAATATTCCGAGTCTGTCAGTGGTCAAGAATTTCTCGAGCGCATTGTCACAGGAGACGAAACATGGGTTCATCACCGCACTCCGGAAACAAAACGTGCCATCTTGAAATGGAAACACCCTGGGTCCCCGCGACCAAAGAAGTTCAAGATTGTGAGGTCTGCTGGCAAAGTGATCGTTACCGTGTTTTGGGACCACAAAGGCGTTTTGCTCGTAGACTTGATGTAAAAAGGCACAACAATCAATGTAGCTGCATATTGTTCAATACTAGAACGTTTACGAGCGGCCATTAAACGTTAACGTCCTGGACTGCTCCGTAGGACAGGGCACTGTTCCAGTCGAATCGCCATGCTCAACTGACTCATATAACCAGTGTACGGTAGATGGCAGCCGAATCGACGTGCAGTGTTGCCAACAATGATTAACGAATTCACCTGATACAAACATAATCAATGTAGGTCCTTTAGTTACGAAATTATTTGCTATGTAAACTTATTTTCTGACCGCCCCTCGTCATATGGGATGAATTTCACAATTAAACACGTGAAATGAGTGAATGATGCAAATCCACAAGGAAAAAGAAAAATGATTCCAAGGCCTTTCTTGTATTCAGAAGTGCACCTCGTCATTCCCTGACGAGGTGTACTTCTGAATACACGAAAGGCCTTGGAATCATTTTTCTTTTTCCTTGTGTGTTTGCGTCATATATATATATATATATATTTAGGCTGGGTCGAAATTTTATATTGAAAAGGCACATATTGTGAGGGGTTTGAATGGAACACAGGAACCCTCTCATGAATTATTTTCGCTCTTTAAAGCCTCCTACCCCTGGCACAATTTTTCACTTATATTGAAGAATATTCCATTTATACGAGACTTACTCTACATTCAGGTTTTTTGATGACATAAATCTTTATTAACGTATATTATTTTATTTAATAATGTACAGTACAGTATTAGGAAAATTAATTACGTACATTATATTCAGAAGAAAAAATTACAGGCATAATAAATGTGCTAGAATTCAATTCACTTTTTCATTGTTCCTTATCACATCTAAAGGGAAGAAATTTTCAATATCATTAGGAAATTTTACTTCATATGTTTCTTACTCATTCCATTGGGCCTTCCATTCAAACTTGGGTAGTTTTCGCCTTGATTCTAATGAGTTTAAGATAAACTTTTGACGGTTGTCATATCCTATTTTTTCCTGACATGCCTTTGTTACTAGGTTCACTGCCCTTTCCACACTTTGACTGTGGAATGGAAAAGAAGCTATCTCCAGTAGCTTACATCGAGCCTGTAGTAGCTCATCGTTGCTAAAATTGTTTAGCAGCGGTGGAGGAGTAATGATCTCTTTTTGCCAATCGATCATCTCGGTATAGTCAGTAGATTGGAAATTGAGGGTTCGAGGCAACTCAAAGTTTCTGGTACCTGAAAATCCTGTTCTTGAAAGGATTTTCTGAAAAGCTTGCTCCCTAATTTCTAGTCTCTTGTCAGTTACCATTGATATGAGTATATTTTCTGGGTGGGAAAAGTAGGCGTTATTCTTTAATACTGGTTCTATGATTGATCTATGTTGTTCATCTAAATTTCGAAGCAAGCACATTAAATGCCAAAAGTTATATGCACCATCAGTTGCATTAGGATGAGATTTTATCTAAAACCACCCTGGAGCGTAGAACTGCATAATAATCTTGACTATATCTTGAAGGTTTTTATCGGGATTCGGCGTTGAGATGTACAGGGTGTCCATAAATTATTCACGCCATTATAAGCCTTAATAAATTCGTTATTATAGGAGCTATCTTAAAACGGTTTGCGGCAATTAATAACACAACTCAAGAAATTTTTGTTTTAATTCAGTAAACCTCCACGTGAGCCCCATTGGTAGCACGCAGAACATTAAGAAGCATGTCTTGCGTGATGGAAGCTAATGTCTCTTCAATCCGGTGTCTTAATTCTGTGATGTTATTAACCTTCTTTGCATACACTCTGTCCTTTGTGTAGCCCCATAAAAAGAAATCCAGAGGCGTGATATCCGGGGAACGAGGAGGCTATGGAATAGGGCCATCTCGCCCGATCCAACGAGAAGGGAACTTTTCATTGAGGAACCTCCGCACTTCTAATCCCCAGTGTGGCGGTGCCCCATCTTGCTGAAAGAACACACGGGGCTGCATATCCTCAAGCTGAGGTGCAGCATACCATTGGAGGTTTGGTTTCCCACATCCACAGCACACACATTGCTTTCTCCTTCACTGTCGCCATTGTGCCCTTAGTGGATGTTCTGCGAAATAAAGAAAAACATTTCTTGAGTTGTGTTATTAATTGCCGCAAACCGTTTTAAGATAGCTCCTATAATAACGAATTTATTAAGGCTTATAATGGGGTGAATAATTTATGGACACCCTATATAATCGAAGGACCCTGTTGGCTAGAGTTAGCCAGCGAGCATGGTGAAGGGTACCTGGGGATCGAGTGGACAGATCTTGAGAAGTGTCTCCAGTTTGCACTGCCAGACACACATCATAGAGATATCTTTGATCACTGCTTAGCTCCTTTACAACATTTGTTGGAATTTCTTTAATGTTTCCCTTTACGCGAGAATATTTGACTACCTCCAATTTTGTTAAATCTGTTTTCAGTTTATTCCCAGTTGAACCCACAAAAGTATTTGGACCTGTTATTTTACCATCAATGGCTTTGTAGACGTGCATAAAAGGCAGCTCATTCAAATGCAAGAGGCACGCCAACCACTGCACTGGTCTGTTAAGATGAATTTCAACAAGTTTTATGGCTCCACCAATTTTTCCTGTATTTACAGGAGTACCATCACACAGTAAAGCTTTGATAGTATCTCTGCTGTTCGAGTCTGTAATAATAGGTATCAACTCTTCTGCTATGCAGCGAGCAGTTCTATTATCTGGTGTGACATGGTCTACATAGATGCTTCCAGGTTCTTTCACAATAACATAGTGTTCTTCTTTTATCTTTCCACTTTTAGTTAACGTGTTATTTTTCCTTCCTTCAAATCCAAGGCACTCCATCTTCAGATTTTCGGATTTAGACCTAAAAGTATTTGTTTCACCCATGCGATTTCTTTCTCTCTCTAATTTCTTTCTGTCAAGCATGTTGGTGTGGTTAAGGATCCCCATATCTTTTAAAGCTGCATTGACTATTGCAGCTGCAGCTCTACAACTTACACGATAACGATCTGCTGTTAATGCTAGGTTTTTATAGGAGTGTCTGTTCTGAATATTCTCAGTCAATTCTAAATCGGCCTCATAATCTACATCCATGTCTTCTTCGGTATTTTCTATAAATTCCAATGGTAAAACATTGGTGGCTTCAGTCATTTCTTCTTGTGCTTTTAGTTGACGGTTTTGTGGTTCTTGGGCTCTTGCTAAAGATCTCTTCTTTGTTGAACTAGCTATGCGATCAATTGGTCCTAACTTATTTTTTCTTTGTTTTTGACCCACAAAAGACTCCCATTCTGCCATTGGTATTTTATCCTTACACCTGCAAGATTTCCTATCAATTCCCTTATGATAGCATTCATAGTATTCACAAGAAGATAAGCACACCGGACAAAAAATTAGTCACCCCTCTCAGAATGTACCTAATAACGTGTGACGGCGCCTCTGGCCTTGATAACCGCACGAATCCGGCGAGGCAGAGACTCTACGAGGTTGTGCATGTACTGAACATCGATTTGCTGCCACTCGTTCATCAGCCGGTCCCGAAGTTCCGCCAGAGTCCGTGGGTGTCTATTCCTGCGCTTCACTTTCTGTTTCCAGCCTGAACAACACCTTCGACGCATTCAGGATTAAAGGCTTCATTGGACCTGCGATGTACTCGTCGCCTCCCATCATTGGAGAACAAACAAAAACGGGACTCATCGGACCAAATTACACGTTTCCAATCTGCCGCAGTCCAGTTTTTGTGCCTCTGAGCCCATTTATAACGTGCCAATTTGTGACTTGCTGTTAACAGCGGCCTCTTCCGTGGTACCCTGCTCCAGATGTCCATCGCATGCAGTTCTCGTCGCAATGTCCGTTCGGAAATTGGTCGCTGGAGAACCTCATTGGTTTCTTGGAGCAATTGTTCTCTGGTTTGAAAACGATTTGCAGTTACTAGACGAGAAACATGGCGGCGGTCACGATTGTCGAGAATTGTTTTCCGGCCACAGTTACGCCTTCGATTTTCAGTTGATTGCGAACTACACCACTCTTTGTAAACTCGCTGGACAGTACGCGTTGACACACCAACAAATTGGGCTACTTCAGACATTTTGTGCCCGTGGGCTCTGCCAAACACGATGGCTCCTTTTTGCCACTGAGTAACGTCTGCCTCACGACCCATTTTGCAGACTATATCCAACACACACTTTGTTCTTCACCACCTCACGAAACAGATCTGATCCTGTGTGCTACGTCACTGCTACTCGTCACTTACCAACGCTACATCAGCGCCCTCTGTGTGACCTTGAACTTCCTACTATCGGTGCTATTAGGGGTGACTAATTTTTTGTCCGGTGTGCTTATATCAAACATTTCATCATACCCAGCTACTTTTAAGGCAAAACCTTCATTTCTTCGATGTAACGGCACCTTGTTCAATTTTGAGGCTGCTTCTATTAGTCGACTGACTTTAAGATAGATACCTTTGGTGTTAATCATAGGAAAAGAAAGTTTCATCCAAATGTCTTCAATATCTTTTACAACAACCCTGTAACAATCATTAGCAGTTGCTGATCCTTTTGATTTAGCTTCTTCACGACGGTGCACGAAAATGTAGTGTCTCACAACATCTGCTTTTGAAGGAGTCATGGCTGCTGGGAATTCCGTAGGATATCTAAAGGCTGCATTTGAGGGCTTGCTTCTAATAGTCATAGTTTATATTCAGAAGTAAAATCAAATTATATGTAATTTATAATTTATGATAATTCAAATTATTTCTATTTATCTGAAAAATTATTTCTATTTATCTGAAACATAAAAATATCAAGCATTAAACAAGCAGCTTATCATGTAACATATAACAACATTAAACATATACAAATATGAAGGTAAAAAAGGGAGGAGGGGCATGTGATAGGGTAATAGGGTAGCACATACTTGATTTTTTGATATTTTGTTAGTGATAAAAAAACCTCAGTGTGCGTTTTAAGAAAACATTTTTTCCCATTTAAATATATGCAAATATGAGGGTAAAAAAGAGGTGGGGGTATGTGCTAGGGGTAGCACATGCTTGATATTTTAATATTTTGTTAAGATGATAAAATGAAACTTCTCACATAGTGTACTTTCTAAGAAATAAAAAAATTTCCCATTTTCAACCCGGCCTAATTTTCAACTTGGCCTGGCTATATATATATATATATATATATATATATATATATATATATATATATATATATATATATATATATATATATATCCCCCTCCCCGCGGGCGGTCTTTCTGGGGTGGATCGCCGCGGGCTCCTGCCTCCATGTGGCGAGGGGGGTCAGCCGCGGCGGGGGCCCTGCCGGGTCCCCCGCCCAGTTGCGAAGTAGACTTTTAACATACCCTGCTATCCTACAGCCCTCTCTTTCCTGTCTTCCCCTCTTTCCCCTCTTCCTTGCCCCCTCTGTTTTTTTTCTGCTTTCTCTTTTCACTTCGCGCGCCCCGTGGGCTGCCGGGGCTGGTCGCTGGGGGTCTCGCTCCCATGGCCGGGGCCGGACTAAGTTGGCTGGTAGGGTGCCCGGGCCTGGGACCCTGGGGGGCCTTGGTCTTTGCTGCCGGCGGGGGAGAACTCTCGATGCTGCAAGGGCCCCTTTTGAAACGGGGGTACCCGCATGGGACGAGGCACCCACCCCCCGCCGGCGTGCGCTTGGTCCCCTTTGGCCCCGGGTAATCGGTTCCCCGCGGCCCCGGGCGCGAAACAACAATAAAAAATTTTTGTATGGAAACATTTACAAATCTAATGGACCTCGTTGACGACCCGGCTTGTGCATATGACCTCCCTCTGACTACCTCTTTGGACCGTGGGTCTGGTAAGGGCAGTCGGCAGCCCTCGCCCACCCCGTCTGCTCTTCTTGCCGACACCTCCTCTCCCTCTCTTCCCCAGGCTCGTGGCGCCGCTGCCCGACCCCCGCCAGTAGCGGATGGACCTGCAGTGGACCCCCGACCCCTGGATCCCCCCATATTCCACGTCCCGATAGGGACCCACCTGCTTTTTCGCCCTCAGGTGGGAAGCCCGCGGCCCGGTCGCCTCCCACTCCGGTCGGGCCTCATCGCCCCCGTCCCCCTCGGCCCCTGGGGGACGTGGGACCCGACGTCGCCGTCCGCCTTTCTCGTCTTCCCGCCCCCTCGAAGTTCCGGTGGTGTTTGGCCAGACGGCTTCACTCGGCCTTAGGACGATGGACAAGTTCCTCGTCCTCCGCCCCTCCTCCTCCAAGCCCCTCCCCACTAACCACGAACGCCTCTTTCGAGCGATCCATGGGAAGACGGGGACGGCGCGTTTTGACCTTCGGCCTCAGAGGGATGGCTCCATTTTGGTAAGGTCGCGTTCCTCTGCCGAAACCTCCTCTCTGCTCGCTATCCCCGATGTCCTGGGCTGCGGGATCACGGTGACTCCCCACCCCCGCCTCAATCAGTGCCAGGGCACGATCTACGCTGCTCGTCTTCTACCCATCCCGGTGGAGGACCTCCAGACTGACCTCGCCTCCCAGGGTGTGGTGAGAATATACCGTTTTCCCGACAGATCGCGATCCCCATCCGTCCCTTCTCCTCGCCTTCTCCTTACTTTTGACTCACTGGTGCCCTCCGTTTCGGTATTCTGGGGCTTTGGTGAGAGACGAGCATGCGAATTCTCGGTTCGGCCATACGTGCCAGATCCTACGCGCTGTTTTCAGTGCAATAGGTTTGGCCACGTGAGCAGTTCCTGCCGTCAGCCGGCCCCGTTGTGTGTCCGCTGCGGCGGCCCTCCTCACCCCTTGCCCTGTACTGCTCCGCCTTCCTGCACCAACTGTCATGGACCGCACCCTGCTTCATCCGCTCTTGCCCGTCCTTCCTCTTTGAGAGGGAGGTTCGGGCCCTCTGTTCATCAGAATTTCTCAGCGCTCGGGAGGCGCGGGACCGGTTGCGTGGCCGCGAGGCCCGGCGTGGTACCTCGTACGCCGAGGCTCTCCGTCCCCGGCCGCCGCCGGCCCAGACCCCGTCCTCACCGGCGGTTCCCGACGCGCCTCCACCCACCGTGTCCGCTACTCCCTGTCTATCCTCTGCCGCCCAGCGGACTCCCGCCGCGGCTCCCTGTATTACCAGCGCGTCCCCACGTGCTCCCTCCGCGAACGCCGATGCTTCGTCGGCAACCCCCCCTGCCCCTTCTACGCCCTCTCCACCGGCGCTTTCGGCCACCCCCATTCCGGACCGTGACCCGCCGTCACCCATGCGGGCCGCACGACGGAGGGGAACGGGCCGCAATCCGGTGAAGGTAGGGGCCTTCTGATACCCCTCACGTCCCCTTCTCTGCATCGCTCTTCCCCGGGCGTCCGGGTGACTCCTCTTCAGGAGGATTTGCCGGCGTCAGGTTCCACACGCCCCCCCGTCGGGGTGACCCTCGCCTTCGCCCACGTTCGGCGTCCCCCGTTGGGCCCCGGGGCTTTCCAATCCCCTTGTTAATCTCGGGCCGCCCGATCGGCCCACCCACCCCATAACCATCCGTTTCGCAGACTTTCCTACCCCTCCATATACTTCGCTCCTGCAGTGGAACATCCGCGGGCTCCTGGTAGGCCTCGAGAGTCTCTCTTCTCTCCTGGCCTCCAGGTGTCCGGCGTGTTTCTGCCTTCAGGAGACGATACTGGGCTCCCGTTCCCTCCCTCGAGTGTCCGGCTACTGCGGGCTCCCTTCCCCGCCTCTCGATGGGGCGGGTAGGGGGGGCTCCGCGGTCTTCGTGCACCGCTCCGTCCCTTTCCGCCCCCTCCCGCTCCGGACTGTCTTGCAAGCTGTGGCCGTGCGCCTTTCTTTGTGGCGTCAGCTCACGGTCTGCTCTCTCTACCTCTCCCCTAACGTACGCCCTCCACCCGATTCTCTCCGTGACCTAATTCTGCAGCTTCCCCGCCCTTTCCTGCTTCTCGGGGACTTCAACAGTCGGGACCCGGCCTGGGGGGACGTTTGCTCCACCTTTCTCTCCGGGACCCTTCTCTCCCTTATGGACGAGCTAGAGTTCACCTTTCTGAACGATGGCTCCCCAACCTGCCTCCACTCGGCCCATGACAGTTTCACCTGTATTGATCTTTCCCTGGTTTCCCTCGATATCGTGACGGAGTTCACCTGGGAGGTCCTGCCGGATTCTTCCGGCAGTGACCATTTCCCTGTGTGTCTTACCCCAACCCGTCTCCTCCCCCCCACCTCTGTCCGCCCGAGCGAAATGGGCCTCATACACGAGGTGCACGGCGATCTCGCCGTCCATTCCTGCCTTTCCCTCCGTTAGTGAGGCCCTCGCCTTTCTCGAAAGCAAGATCCTCTCGGCTGCCACCAGTTGCATCCCCCGTACCTCAGGCTCCCCCAGGCCGCGCAGCGTCCCATGGTGGACCCAGAGTGCTCCCGTGCCGTTCAGGAGCGGCGCCGTGCTGGCCGTCGCTTCTACCGGACCCGCCAGCCGGAGCATAAGATGGCGTTTCAGCGCCTGAAGGCAGTGGCCCGTCGGGTCTTGAAACTAGCCCGGCGTACCTCCTGGCGGAGTTACGTGTCCGGGATCTCCTCCTCGACCGCCCCCTCGACTGTTTGGCGCAAGGTGCGTAGCTTTGAGGGGACCCGTGTCCCCCCTCGACCCCCGGTGCTTCGGGTCGGGGACGACGAGTTCGTGTCCGATCCGGAGGCCGTCGCGAACGCACTCGCGGCGCAGTTCGCAGCCATCTCCGGTTCCGATTCCCCCCACTCCCGCCGCGACCCACCGGAATTTCCACCTCATAGGGATGACCCCTATAATCACCTCTTCCACATGACAGAGCTTCGGGAGGCCCTCCGCCCCCGGCCCCGATAATATCCCCTATGACTTGTTACGGCACCTCCACCCCTCTGCTCTCAGCTTTCTACTGGACCTCTATAACCGGATTTGGTTGGAGGGTTCATTTCCGGACCGGTGGCGTGAGTCCATCGTCGTCCCCATCCCGAAGCCCGATAAAGACCCCTCACTCCCGTCGAACTATCGCCCCATTTCCCTAACATGCTGTGCCTGCAAGGTGATGGAGGCGATGGTCGCCTCGCGGCTGTCCTTTACCTTGGAGGCGAGTGACCAGTACCCTGCTACCCAGGCTGGTTTCCGGCGCTTCCGGTCTACCACCGACCCCCTCCTTCTCCTTAGCCATGACGTGCAGGAGGCTTTCTCCCGGCGTCAATTTGTACTCGCCGTCTTTTCGACCTCCAGAAGGCCTACGATACTACCCGGCGGAGCGCGGTCTTCGACTGCTTACGCTCCCTGGGTTTCGTAGGCTTTCTCCCTTCCTTTATTTATAACTTCTTGTCCGCCCGTTCTTTCCGCGTCCGCATCGGTTCTACCCTCTCTGACCGCTTTCCGTTGGAGGAGGGTGTCCCTCAGGGTAGTGTCCTTAGCGTCTTGTGTTTCTCACTCGTGATGAACACAGTCGCTACGGTCCTGCCTACATCCGTTCGTAGCTCCCTCTATGCCGATGACCTGGCTATCTATTGCTCTGGCCGCCTCCCGTCTTTGGCTGAACGTCGGCTCCAGCTAGCCATCAACGCGGTGGTTCGCTGGGCGTCCTCGGTTGGCTATGCTTTCTCACCCTCTAAGTCTTCCAGTATGCTTTTCCGTCCTCGGCGCCTCCGTCTGTCGCATACCTTCGCCCTTACTCTTGCCGGCACTCCTCTTCCCCTCGTCCCATCCGTTAGATTCCTGGGTATGACCCTCGACGGATTTTTCGGTTGGGTTCCACACCTTAGGCGGTTGCGGCAAACATCTCGCCGCACCCTCTCCCTTTTGGGTCATCTGTCCCACACGACCTGGGGGGCGGACAGGCGTACTCTGCTGCGCCTGTACACCTCCCTGGTGCAATCCCGTGTCGACTACGGCTGTGTGGTCTACAGCTCCGCCTCCTCTCCGGCACTCCGTATGCTGGATCCTCTTCTCCACCGTGGCCTTCGCCTGGCGTCGGGTGCCTTCCGCTCGTCCCCTGTCGCTAGTCTTCAGGTGGACTGTGGACACCCCCCCCTGCCCCTTCGCCGGGGCCTTCTCATGGCGAAGTGTTACCTTCGCATCTGCCGCCTTCCGATGTCCCTACTCTTCTCCGCGATCTCCCAGGCGCTACCCCGGCCTGACACGTGGCATTTCGCTGCCCCTCTGGCCGAGATTTTCTCGTCCCTGGGGATCTCCCCACCCTCTATTCTGCCGTTCTCCTTCGATCTGTCGCCCCCCTGGCGGACCACCCCTATCTGCCGTTGCCAGGCGCTCCGTGGCCTGCGTAAGGAGTCTCCTCCTGCCGTCCTCCGGTCTTCTTTTCTGGCCCATCTTCCCGTCCATTCGGACGACGTTCCCGTCTACACCGACGGCTCGCGCTCCCCTGCAGGTGTCGCGGCCGCCGTCTTCTCTCCGTCATTGTCACCTACCTCCCGGGGTATCCCCCTGCCGGTTCAGGCCTCCATCTTTTCCGCGGAGCTCTTTGCCCTTCTGGAAGCCCTCCGTCTGGTATCGGGTTGTTCGCGGTCCTCCTGTACCATTTTTTCGGACTCGCTGAGCGCCCTTCAGGCGCTCGAGCGCTATGATTCCCCGGACCCCCTCGTACGCCTTATTCAACAGGAGTACCATGTCCTGCACACCGTTCACCGGATCCGGGTCACCTTCTGCTGGGTTCCTGCCCATGTTGGTGTTTCCGGTAATGAGGCGGCGGACCGCATAGCCCGGTCCCCCGCCTCGCTGCCTCCCCTCCCCCGCCCGCTCCCCTTCTCAGACTATGTGCAGGTCTTTCGTTCCTTTTACGACCGCATGTGGCAACAGTCCTGGGACGATGCCACCAGAAATAAACTCTGGTCCATCCGCCCCCGTCTGTCATATTGGGTGTCCTCTTTCCACCGCTCCAGACACAAAGAGGTCGTCCTTGCGCGGCTTCGCATCGGCCATACGCGCCTCACGCACAGCTATCTTATGTTCCGGCAGGAGGCTCCTCGTTGCGCCTCCTGCCAGTCGCCCCTCACCGTCTCTCACATCCTTGTGGAATGCCCCACCCTGTCGTCAGTACGTCGTCGCGCCTTCCCGTTCCTTTCTGATTTCCCCCTCCCCGAACGTTTACGCCTTATGCTCGCTGAGAGCCCTCTCTTCTCGCTTGACCGTCTTTTCCTCTTCCTCTCCCAATCTCGCATCCTATCTGAGCTTTAGGTGACTTCTCACCTGTAGTCCGCTGTTCTCCCTTTTCTAGTGCCTTTTCTCCGTCTCCGTTTCTCTTTCTCGTATTCCGCCTCGCCATGATATCCGCTACCATATAGCGGGAAGTGGCGGTAAACGCCCCAATACAAAAAAAAATATATATATATATATATATATATATATATATATATATATATATATATATATATACTGCAAGTATTGGGACAACGTAAATAAAACAAAAGGTAATTTTATAGTGTAGTTAATCCCCTGGCCTTAATGACGGTCTATTTGAATGTAGAATGAAAGTGAGAGTATTGCGATCACCACTTTTCACATTTCTGCAAATTGAATTTTCAGCATTTGTCAGTACTGATTAATTTTGTTCATTATAACTCACTTTTCCTTATTGTTATAGAGATGAATTATTATTAAAGTTGTCAGAGAAGGTGAATCAAAATCACCGAGATCGTAAATCGAAAGCACTTTCTGCAGCGAGATCAACCTTCACCTCTCCATCAAGTAGAGTCAGCCAGAGTTCCCGCCTCGAAAGACTTTCCTCCATGTCACCAGCAGCACAGAAGCTATTTACTTCCAAACTCGGGGTCCACAGGGGTACTGACAGGGCACTCAGAGCTTCGTACACACCATCTCCCATGAGTCGATCCCTCACCCCAAAGAGTTCTCTTACTCCATCTTCAAGATCTACTGTTGGTACCCCAAAGTCCGTTAAGAGACCTTTGACTCCCGGGGTTGATACTACGGGATTAACAGATAATCTTCTCAATTTACCCAAAAGACAGTCTGTCAATTCTCCAAGGGTACACAAATTAAAAAGAAAATGTGCTGCAGATTTCTTTTGATTTATTAATATTAATTCTAAAATTACGTGTAAATATTACATAGATTGTAGCTTAATATTTTATATCCTTGTAAAGCCTTATGTATTTATAAAAAGTAACACTAATGTTGGGGGTACACTTTCAACACATTTTCTGTTGAACTCTTAGCCATAATCTGAAACACAATCACTTTTCAATCACTCGTACGCATTACTAAAGTTTTAGTAATGATTTTAAGTTAATGAAATTGTGTTTAAAATGTAAGAAGATGTTTATGGCGTCTTCGGACCATATTTTCATATTACGGGTGATTGTTTCGGAAATAATAATATTCTTCGGTTGACAGTATGGTACTGTAGTACCTTGTCATATTTTACTCCTAATCTTCATTTAGTTTTAAAAGTAGAGACTAAATATATCGTCTGTTGCTTGTGTGGATTTTTTTTAAATTACGCCTTTCTGTAATCTAAGAAAATTTGTTTTAGACAATAAATATTTATCTTTAAGTTTAGGAATTAGATTGTTTGTTGTGTATTCTGAAAGTTTTAATACAATAGCGTAATCGTAATGTACGTGTGTTCGGTCGGGGAACCCATTTTGATGACCTCCTAGTTTTAAAGATATTAATTTAATTTCAGGCTTTAATTCTAAGTCGCTTAAAATTTTGTTTATATGTAAACATTGTACAGAAAAATTATAAAATGTATTTAATAATGTTTGAGTGAAGAAGAAACCTTTTACAAATTTTGTGATAAATTTTAATGACAAGAAAAGTTTGTAATTTTAAGGTGTACAATAGAATTTTATTTTCTTTTTGAGCGTTTTTCTTCTAAAACCTTTCAGGCAGTTATTCAATACGTTATTAATACTTCTTGATTCGGAAGGACTGCAGGGATAGCATACCAATACATAAGTATAGGTATAGAAATAAATGAAGGTATAGATAGAGAAGCTAGTGTGTAGAGTATTTAACCACTCACGAGTATTCTTTGCAATGTTAAAAAAATCTCCCAAGGAAGACACCTCGATATATGGTCGTCGTCTTCAATTTTACTTCATGGTAGGTAGGTGCGAATTATCCAACTAACAAAACGGCTTATTAGTACCTAGTATTTTAAATTGATGCATGATTGGTATATGAATATTTTTAGAAGCAGAAGATACATTCATAATAATGATTGGGGTTTAACCTCCTCCGCAACATCTAAATTCATATGACGGAGGGAACCTCCAGCAAATAGATACAGGTATAGGTTGTCTTCAGTACGGTACTACTATATTATTATTATTATTTATTATTATTATTATTATTATTATTATTATTTATTTATTTTTTTTTTTTTGCCAAGTGGTTGCAAATTTTGGGTAGTATCTAAAGGTTTTCAGACAGCGGCAAAAATGTTTGGGCAGAGCTGGGCAATAAATACATTGAATGTATTTAAATACTAAATACATTTTACGAATGTATTTACATACTAAATACAAAATACATCAATTGTATTTAAATACATTTGTAAATACATTTTAAATACATACAAATTTTAACACATGCATTCACTAATTCATGAGTAACAACAATATAAAATGCTTGATAAAGGATAAAGAAATAGTTTAATCTAATTTCCGATTATATATTTCCCTTTTTAGAACAAAACAAAAGAACTTAGAACTTACGATGTTCAACCAGTGACATATTATACTCATTATATCATTGCAAAATGAGTAACAATTAATGAGTAGATGAGACATAAACGTAAACATAAGGCACCTTACGAATTCTCTTTTATTTCACGGTTGCTGCGGATCAAAACCAATCTTTCAAAAGTTTTGTCTGAAAGAGTTTCTTTTGGGAGTCAGTGATTCCCGCGAATGAGAATATTCGCTCTACCGGTGCCGAAGATGGTAATGTCGTGTTATAGCGGAGGAACAGTCTTTTTATGAGAGGATGTTTTCCCAAACTGTTGATGGTCCGATCGGAATCTTGTAGAAATGCCAATACATTCATGTCTGCAGATGGTGCAATAGAGGACCTCGAAGACGAAGAGTTGTACTGTGCTAGTACAGAACGTGTATTAAACCAGTAAAAGTATTTACATTTTTATATTTTGAGTATTTAAATACTATATTTAAATACATGAAAAACAATGTATTTATAAATACAGTTCTAAATACACAAATGTATTTAAATACATATTTAAATACTGCCCAGCTCTGTGTTTGGGTTACTTATAATTTGATTACATTGGCGTAAGTCCTGCATAAACTTTTTTTTTTTTTTTAAATTTGGGTTCTCGCATTTTATAGATTTTACACTGGTGGGTATGACTCGCATGTGTTACCATGATGATGTTTAAGGTCAATTTTGGAATTGATGCGAATATACAGGGTGGGCCGAAAGTCTGGATCCATAGGAAAATATTTATTTTAATACATAAATTACAACAAATGATAAATACTTAAATGAATATCAACTTTAACTCGTAAATGCGTATCCGTGATACTGTACAGTGGTTCGTACTCCAGTATAAACAACAAATTATAACAAATGCTCAAATTGGCGGCCTCTGACATCGAGACAGGGATGGAATTTATGATTTTTAATAATTCTTCGAATTGACGTTCTCGAGATGCGTGTTTCATTTGATAATCTTCTTGTTGACTTTACTGGACTATTCGTTAAAGTTTCACATACCATTGCAGAGGTATTTTCATCAGTTGCAGTTTTTGGACGACCAGAACGCCGTCGATCATGTACACTTCCTGTTTCTTTGAAACGTTTAAACAACTTGCCAACAGTGGCATGTGTTACTGGATGCTTATCAGGATGATTTCTATTGAATTCGGTAGCAACTTCTCTGTGCGTAGCGCCCTGTCTTGCGTACATGAGCACAAGTTCTACCCGGTCTTCTGTTGTTAGATTCGAAGCGATTTCTGGGCTGAAATAAAAAACGTATTTGAGTATTTATACTGGAGTACGAACTGCTGTACAGTATCACGGATACGCATTTAAGAGTTAAAGTTGATATTGATTTTAAGTATTTACCATTTGTTGTAATTTATGTATTAAAATAAATATTTTCCTATGGATCCAGACTTTCGGCCCACCCTGTATATCTGTATTACGTATGCTCCTCCCCCTTAAATAGTTAGAAACATGAGTTGGAGGACGTGTTTGACAGAAATGTAAACAAAATGAACAAGACCACTTGATATTTGATATTACTCCTCTTTAACGTGTAGGCTTGCTGTACAACACACACACACACACACTTCCTTTTCACTTGTTAGTGATAGACTAGTTGTCATTACAACTACGCCAAAGCTTCCAAATCGTAAGTACGCTTGTTTTGTTTAGTTTTTGCTACATAGTTCTTTTATTCACTCAATATATTTATGTTTTGATGAATTTATTTTTGGTCGTACGCGTGTACAATTTAGGGTTGGTCAAAACTAGTTGTTTTGGCCTTTTTTCAAAAACGACACTGTGAGGGTTTTCATTTGGGTTAACAAATAACATCAAAAGTTGAGCTGTGTGCGACCCCCTGTACCCCTCGCACATAGTCCCCCCCTTTTTCCCCACTCTTCTAGCTGAGATTTCACAATAAGCTTTGAACCTATTCTGAACATCAATTTAAAATATGTTAAAAATAAGTTAGAAGACCTTATTTGCCCTTATTTAAATCAAATTGGTATCTTCTTTATTTATGGATACTTTTTTGGTTTTATGCAGGGTTGCCAGATTGGTCACTTTGTGGCCAAATTTCACAAATGTGCAAGCCTAATTTTTTTAGTACTTTTTGCAAAAAATTATATTTTATTTTTGTTTCAGATTATTGATTAAGTGAAATTATTATTGGTTATTGATTGAAACTATTGGTTTTTAAGTTAAATTATTGGTTATTAAGTAAAATTAATCATGACAATAAGAAAAAAGTCGTCAAATGCAGCCTTTGAACATCCTTCCGAGTTTCCAGCAGCTATGACACCAACAAAAGCAGATGTTGTGAGGCACTACAATTTTGTGCGACGACGAGAAGAGGCTGAATCAAATAAATCGATTACTTTTAATGAATGTTGTAACATAGTCGCAATAGACGTTGAAACCATACGGAGAAGGTTCTCTTTCCCTACAATAAGTACTCGTGGAATCTTTCAGAAAGTTGTTAGAGTGATAGAAGCAGCTTCAAAGTTGAACAAGGTTCCTATAAACCGAAGAGATGAGACACTTGAACAAAAAGTTTTCGAGTATGATGCTATGTTTGATGTATGTACATGTGATTGCTACGATAATGGGATTGATAGAAATGCCTGCCGGTGCAAGAATAAAATAATTGCTGAGTGGAATTCTTTTGTAGGACAAAAGCAAAGATTAAACCAACTGGGGCCAATTGATAGAAAAGCTGCTTTGATGAGGAAAAGGTCTATTGCTAGAGCTCAAAAAGAACACGAACGCCGAATGAGATCACAAGCAGAATTGACTGAAGCTATCAGAGTTGTCCCTTCAACATCATAGGATGCAGCCGGTGCTGAGAGCATGGAGGTAGAGACAGACCAAGAGGATGAAGACTTCGCGCCTGATATAGAGTTAATAGAGAATGAGCAGAACAGATATACCTATGAAGAGTTGATAGTGACTGCAGATCGTTACAGAGTGAGTTGCAGAGCAGCAGCAGCAATTGTTAATGTTGCTTTAAAAGATATGGGAATCTTGGATCAGGACAACATGATTGATAAAAAGAAGCTGGAGAGGGAAAGAGCACGAGTAGGTAAAAAATTGAGTACCAGGGTTAAATCGAAGGATATAGGAATAGAATGCATTGGCTTCAGGGCCGTAACTAGGGTTTAGAAATTAGTGAGGTCCAGATTTTTTTCGAGCGCGGCGGGACGAGCAAAATTCAGACCAAAATGACATCTACAAACACAACCCAAGCTATACACTAAACACAAAACACAAAACGCTCGACGCTCCCTCTTTTCAAAAGAAAAGCGGTAATATGCGTTTCATACACGGAGAACGGTTCAGTCTCTTTTTTTTTTTTAGGAAATAATTACCGAGGTCCGGACCTCGGTGACCTCATAGGTAGTTACGGCCATGTTGGTCAGTCACATGGCAAATGAGATTTAACGTTGATAAGTGCAAAATTTTGCATATAGGTTCCCGTAACGGTAATTTTGCGTATAGTATGTCAGGGAAGGATTTAACAAGCGTAGAGCAGGAAAAAGATTTAGGAGTTATAGTCACTGGTGATTTAAAAGTAGCGAAACAAAGTACAGCAGCAGTCAATAAGACGAACAAAGTGTTAGGTTTTATAGCTCGAAATTTTGAATACAAATCGCGCGATATTATAGTTCCTCTTTATAAATCATTAGTTAGACCCCATTTGGAGTACGCGGTCCAATTTTGGAATCCGCATATGCGCAAAGATATAGACAAAATCGAAAGAGTTCAAAGACGAGCAACTAATAAATGCAAAAAACTTCACTTTTTTACGTGAAGGTCAAAATATGAGAATAAAAACCCACTCTAATAGACAGAGTTTATTTCCACGACAGTTTCGACGCCCACTGGCATCCTCCTCGGGTGGATACAGAAACACAAATGAAACAAAACAAGAGGGAAAAACAGTTCAGGGATCGACCGTTAAGAAATTCGCACCTAGGTTGGATTCCATTCTCTCGAGACAGGAGGGGCATTTTCATTAAGTACATTCGCACAAATTTTAAAACTATCTTCCTGTTCTAAACATACATATTCTATTATTTTTACATAATTATTACATTTATAATTAAATTTATTACATTTAATATTGCATAATTATTAATTACAGAAATTATAAATTTATTATTACATTGGTTATTACATTGTTGTTTATTATACAGAAATTATAAACCGAAAAACGAATGAAAAAAGGCGATTAGGAAATAATCCAGAGACCATTGAGAAATTCGCACCTAGGTTAGATATCGTTCTCCCGAAACCAGAAGGGCATTTTATTACAGGGTCAGCTTATAACTACATTTCCACAAATTAAAAATATCTTTTTGTTCTATACATACAGATCCTAATGTTTTGACATAATTACTGCATATATTTATTTCCACATTAATTACTTCCATTATTACATTTACTAAAAGCGAGTAAGGAAACATTCCAATCCAGAGACATTTAAGAAATTCACACTTAGGTTCGAACACGTTCCCACGACTCCGTAAGGGATTTATTGACCAAGAATCTCATTAAAGGGTCTAACTTATAAGTACCTTCGCACAAATTAAAATTATCTACTTTTTCTATACACACAGATTCTATTATTTTTCTTTTGACATAATTATTACATTTATAAAGTACCTTACTTGATTCCCAATCTATAGCATGATTATTTTGGCCAGTGGGCGTCGAAACTGTCGTGGAAATAAACTCTGTCTATTAGAGTGGGTTTTTATTCTCACGAGCAACTAAGATGATTCCGTCGCTTAGGTCAAAGTCGTACGAGGATAGGCTTAAAGAGTTAAAATTGACAACACTCGAGACTAGGAGGCTAAGGGGTGATCTAATCAAGGTTTTCAAAATTATGAATGGGTTCGATAACGTAGATAGAGATAGTTTCTTCGAAATATCTCAATATAATAGGAGTAGAAATAACGGGTGTAAGTTGACAAGTAGAAGGTTCGAGACAGCAGTTGCCAAAAACTTTTTTACGCATAGAATAGTAAATAGGTGGAATAGTTTGCCGTTAGAAGTAATTAGTAGCACGTCTATAAACATGTTTAAAAATCGATTAGACGCATATGTTGATAGATTGGGTATAGTTTAAGGTAGTAAAATTAAGGCTTTGTGGTGATAGATCCCACACCTCAACACAAGTGTTGTGGGATATAGGGAGGCAGCATCTTGGGTTAGGGGATACTCTCTGTCCTTACACACCCCATTTAAAGAGATTCCTCTGCCGAGCGGTGCCTCCCATAGTACTGTGAGGTATTGAAAAACTCACTTGCCCCACAAACACCTTTAAATGGGTGCACACACATTTCTACATTACTGTACAGTCTTTACAGCCACACCTACACTTTTCCTCCTAAGTATATATATATTGTAATGTATATGGTTGTAAATTTTGACTTGGTCCGCAATCGATATGGACCGTGACTTATTTTTCGTTGGCAAGGTACTTGTATTGATGGATACCGTAATGAAAGTGACTGGATTCTTTGGATCTGATATATTTGCATGTCGGTTATAAATAGATATAGAGTGTAACATATTTGTGGATAGTAGTCTATTATGACTTGATCCTCTGGATCCAGAAATTCTATCTTAAGTTTTAAATCGATAATTAATTAGTTTTAAATCGATAATTACTTAGTTTTAAATTGATAATTATTTAGTTTTGCAAAAATTGGTCGTTGCCAATGTACAGGCAGTTGTTACATAAATTTCTTATGTTCTTGTGGTTCGGAACCCACGTAAAATTGTAGGTCCCCTCCGCTACCACGGAGGACATACACAATACACAATTACGAACACAGTTAGGTAGACCAGCCATGAGTGGATCGTAAGGTCTTTGTTGGTCTGAAACATTATAACGTTATATAAATATATATGCCCAGGACTTGTGACCTAAGTGTAGTTTACCACCCTCCCACCCATATATCAACAGTTTATTATTCTGGAAGAGTTTCTTCAGTATGATATAGCTTGAAGCATGGTGTTACACATAGTGTAATGTTGCATACATCGCACTGGTAAATGCTTCTCTTCACTTTCTTCTTGAGGGCACAATAGTGGCACCTTCTTTGTACCCTTGTTTCATCGCTTTCACCTTCTTTTCTGGTGATTACAGGGAAATGTCTTCCTGTAAAGCGAGTCGGACATGGTTCCATTGTTGCTGTAGGAACTTTTCTAACCTGAACATCTTTGGCATAATTCTGAAAAAGCTCCTCAATTAGTTGTATTTAAATAGTAGTCAGCATGGATTTCGACGCCATAGATCTTGTTTAACTAATTTGTTAGAATTTTATAACGAAATAGTGCGCGAATACGATAGGCATAGAGCGGCTGACATTATTTATTTAGATTTTAAAAAAGCGTTCGATACAGTTCCGCATAGAAGATTAATTGCGAAGGTTAAAGCGCACGGTATACGCGGTCAGGTAGCTAACTGGTTAGAGGAATGCTTCGTGCTAGGAGACAGAGGGTCGTTGTTAATGGTAGTGAATCGGGGTGGTTGGATGTAAATAGCGGTGTCCCACAGGGTTCAGTGTTAGGCCCATTGCTATTCGTAATTTACATTAACGACCTAGATGTAGGATTGACTAGTAACGTGTCAAAATTCGCGGACGATACTAAAATAGGCGGTAAGGTTGTTAACGAGGACGATAGAAATAGGCCCCAAGACGATGTAAATAAGATTATGGAGTGGACGGATAAGTGGCAGATGCAATTTAATGTAGACAAATGTAAAGTTTTGCATATAGGTTCTCCGTTCTCGTAACAATAATTACACGTACATGATGGATGATAGGGAGTTAGCGAGCGTTGACGAGGAAGTAGATTTAGGCGTACGCGTATCTAAGGATTTAAAGGTTAGAAACCAGTGCTTGGAGTCTTGCGCAAAAGCTAATAGGATGTTAGGCTTCATAGCGCGTAATTTCGAATTTAAATCGAAGGATATTATATTGCCCCTTTACAAGTCCCTAGTCAGGCCTCATTTAGAATATGCCGTTCAGTTTTGGTGCCCGTATTTGCGTGAGGATATTGATAGGTTAGAAAGGGTTCAGCGTCGTGCCACGAAACTAATTCCGTCATTGCGCAACAAGCCTTATGAAGATAGGATTAAAGAGTTAGACTTGCATTCACTCGAAACTAGGAGATTAAAGGGGAAGCTTATTGAAGTTTTCAAAATCGTTAATAACATCGATAACGTAAATTTTGACAAACTGTTCACTTTCGATAATAGCAATACTCGTAATAACGGATTTAAGTTGCGTGGCAGACGTTTCATTACTAATATCGCTAAAAACTTCTTTACGTTTAAAGTAATTGATAAATGGAATAATCCTCCCGCGCCCGTCGTGAACTCTACCAGTGTTAATGTGTTTAATTAAAAACCGTCTAGATAGACATTTTAAAAGTATTAACGTTGTTTAAAATAAAAAAAACAATTAGCAACAGGAGCTCTGGGGGTCGTAATCGGGGATGGGTCTGTTGACGTCTAATGCCAGCTTGTGACATGCCAACGTGTGATATGCTAGCAAAAAAAAAAAATTAGACTAACACGAACTTAGTTATAGTTTGTAAAGTAAATTAACCCACTTTTTTGTTATTTTTTATATTTTTTTCCTCTCTTTATTGCATGTCTGTAGTTTGCATGTTTGCATGGTATGATAGTGTTTGAGTTAAGAATGTGTTGTAATGCGTTCTTATTTTACTTCTTTTCATCTTTCACGCCTTCCAGCCTAGTGGGCTGCATCCTCTACCTCCCTATGGAGTGGAGGATCGGTCTGCAACAGTTGGAAGAATGTGTTGCTTTGAGTTAAGAATGTATTGCATGGTTTGTAAGCGTTCTTATTTTACTTTCATCTTTTTCCGGCAGAGTGGGCTCTCCCTCCCTATGGAGTAGAGGACCGTTCTGCAATCTTTCCTATTCTCTCCGACTATTTTTCTGACTTGTCAGCAGTGGCACGCGGATGATGATGGTGAGTCTTTTTTCTCTTTTTTTGAATGAATGTTAACCCACGAGTGATAGGTGTTGCTACTTACTCAACCCCTTATTCTCTTCTCTTAACCCCCTACTCTTTCCTTTCTCTCGGGCTAACCTTAGAGTGGATCTTAGGGTCTTTGTTAGCCTTAGCTTCTGTAGATCTGTAGAACATGCATACTTTACATATACACATTAGTTCATACTCCCTCCTACAAAGGGGCACGTGCTGTTACTGAAATTACAGGTGTCTCACCTCCAACAAATGTCTGTGATTACTTAAATGAGCACATAGCACAATAAAAAACGAGGTACCGAAAAGCGTATTAAAGGACCCTAGCTGATCCCCCATCCTAATTAAAAGTCGGAGGGGTATGATCAAGTGTTACATATTAAAGTTAGGGGGCTTCACACTGTGACAAAGTGTTACAAGGGGGAAGGGGGTGTTAAAATTCTCCCCAAAAAGTGTTACGTGATACTTGAATGGCCCCTAAGCCAAACTTAACAAAAGCAGTCCAGGGCTAAGTTAGTCGAAAAACTGAGGGGAATTACTCTAGCTCGTGTTCCAAAAATAAATGTATACCACGACCATACTGGAAGCCTTGTTATAATTTTTGTACGAACCAGGGTACCATAGTGGTAGAGCACCGGGCTAATAATCTGAAAGGCTTGGTTTTGATGACATAATAATAATAATAACCAGATAGGTCACTACGTTGCTTTGGATATTTCTAAGAAATTATTAATCTTTACTTAATATAGAAATGAAATCTATAACACTTGCACAATATTTGTGTTAATTACTTCAGATTTATTGCAAATAACCTGACCATTTATATAAAAAAAAAGCTTTTAGCAAGAGCTGGTTGCTATGGAAGTGACTCATCTGGTTATTGATTTATCTGTGGTTCGAGTCTACTCGAACTCCAAATTTCAGGGATTAAGAGTAGGTTATGTTAAGGTGCCTCTCTGGGTTTACCTTGGTTAGGTACCATGGGTGTAGCCAGACATTCAAAAACTATACGCACGAGGTCGTGAAAATCGAAAATACATCAAACGTCACAAGAAATTGTATTTATTTATAAACAAATAAATAAATAATAAAGTAAATAAATATACAAATTAATAAAACAGAATACTAGACTTAATTTTAAATTTTTACAATAATTCTGAAATAATTATTAAAGTACAGTTTTAGTATTGTCCAGTTATTAGTTGTATTAAAAGCAATATGCAATAATTAGTATTAATGTGAAGACCAAAGTTAATTGCAATATTTCACGTTCTCACATATTACTATTAATGTGCAGCTGTGAATTGATATACAATAAGTCAATTCTCACGTATACCATGGTGTAATAACAACTAGTTACACTGGTTTTGTTTTGGAATAAGGCACACACTAACCGTTATTGTGAGAATGTTTTGCTCAGGAAAGCAGCCCCCCACCCTCCTCGGCCCACTCCTAACTGAGCAATTGCATATATTGGAAAAAATTAATAACTGTATTTCACACTATGTAATATTTATTTTAATGTCATAGTAATATGGGTTTCATCATATATTTATAATTAGAACATCTTTATTCAGAATCTTTTGCCCTTATTAACTCAGTACGAGAAAGGCAAGTACAAAGTGCTCAGAATTACATTTTTACATTGAGGTTCTCAAAAAATAACAGCATTCATAACCAATGTTCCCTCTAATTTTTTTTAGTCCGTGTGCGCAAGAAATTTCCGTTGTGCATACATTTAGATTCATGGTGAAAAATTGTGCAAACTTTTCTGAGCGCTATTATCTTCAAAATTAAATATATATAAATGTTAAATACTTAATAAATATTATTTCCATAAGGTGATAGCTTGATCATTACGGTACTATTAAATGGATATTAAAAAACTGTTTACAATATTATATATTCTTAAAAAAGAAAACATTTTATCCATTCTAAAAATATGAATAAAATAAAAAATAGTAAAACAAAATTCAACAAAATAAAGAAATAAAATAAAAATAACATTAATTGAAAATTATTATTTTAGTTATCATTTCTCAAAACAATTTTTAGCATTTAGCAATTTAAAATAGACTATCAAGATTAATACATGATTTTATCCATTCACAAAATAGGAATAAAATAAAAAATAATAAAATTCTATAAAATAAAATATAATCAAAATAACATTAAATGAAAGTGCCTTTCATTTAAGTATGATTATGATTTCTCCCTACGATCTTTAGCATTTGCCCATTTCAAATAAACTCTATGAAGATTAATACATCCGTCATCATTCAGGTAACTTTTAATTCGCATGAGCATGTCAAAATGATTTCTTTCAAGCGGTTTCTTAATTTGTTCTTTATAGAATTCATTAAACTGAAGTCACGCTCACAATCCACACTAGATACTAGGAAAGTTCCCCCAATATCCATCAACTTAGCAAGGTCACAAAATTGTTCATTTTGGAGGACGAATGTCACCATATCATCAAAGTTTTTAACCAGCTTACTTTTTATTTTCTCGCATACAACAAATTTAAAATCATTGTACTGTTCGATTATGGTAGAACTTTCACCAAGAAAATCTGCATATTTTGCACATAAAGCTTTAACATGCTCACTGCCAAAGTCAAAGTCTTTCTGTAAAATAGCCGAACAATCAAAGGCAGACCATTCTTTTACTTCATTTTCAGGAAACCTGTCTTCCAAATGGGAACAAAGTTTTTCTATGAAAGTTAACCTTGTGTGACGGTATATTTTTGACATTACTTTAGTTACTGTCGTGACTCATGATACGCTTGAGCCTGTGCGCATTTTATTTTGCTGTGTGCGCGGGTTTCACAACGCGTGTGCGCGCGCACACGCGCACACCTTAGAGGGAACATTGTTCATAACTATATTTAATATTCTTAGTAATTATTACTAATTACATGTCCATTCAGTATACATAAAATTATCAAAATACTTTTTTTTTCAATATTTTTTTTTCAACTCTATAATGCTGCACACCCTCATCACTTTGAGGATTTTGTGTCATTAGTCAACACAATAGATCATAATGAAAGGTATTCTAGACATCAAAATTAGCTGTGGCTACTGACAAGAGCTGGACAATACATAATTCCAAGTTTTTGAAAGTTACTGTACTTTGAAATTCCAGTCACTTTAGTCCCCCCAACTCCACACACACGTATGTATATACATGTATCATGAAAGAGCCTCAGGGGACCATTCTGAGTTCAATCCCATGTATATACATGTGTATTTATAAATAGCTCCACTTGAGAAATCTTGATCCTATATTGTGATACACAAACATGCAATCATACTGTGGAATTATTTCACGAAAGCCACCGGCCCACTGGCTCACCAACCCATTGAGAAAATTTTCGAACTCCCAATAGGCCAGTCCGTCACTGCGTATAAACACGTATGCATGTTCGTATACAATGGTAGAATCGAGACGCAATGATTCTCAGTACAATAATATACTATAAATGAAAATATGTTATTCGGTAACTGGTTGCGAAATTTTTTTAAACTATACGCACGTGCATAATGCGTATGCCCAGTTACGGCACTTGGTACTGTTTCAGATGCCGCGAGAAGCTGTAGGTTCCGTCTGTCATATGACCATAATTGTTACGAAGGAAATTAAAAAACGCCCATAAACTGTTACATATCTGTAGTTTATATGCACAGATGAGTAAATGTATGCAGCTTCACAGGACCACAAACATACAGTGGCTATGTGGAAGACCCAAACCCTGGTTGCGTTTAAGACCCTCAGCGTCATTCAGCCAGATCCTCGCGACCATTTACTGGGATTAGTTTGTGCGCGAAGCTCATGTAATTCGTGCGTAGGATGTACAGTCTAGGGCGGGTTGATATTTTTGTATTCAAAAGTGACACATTGTGGGGGTTTCGTATGGGTCACAGTAGTCACCCAGTAAAATATTTCGCGTATCCTGTCTCCTACCACCGGCACAAATTTTCGGTTTTTAGTTTCAATTTGCCAAAATGTACATTTTTCAGTAAAAACTCAAATAAAAATTGTTTCAGCTGTGTTAAACTCATGTTTCTTATTTTTTTTATTCAAACTCAAAGAAAATTACAGTTTTACGTGTTTTTGAGTATATATTATATATTAAGATAAAAAATAAGGAACAAATTAATGAATTACAAGACATTTTTGAGAAATCAAACAACAGAACTTGTCTTCTACAAGAAAAAGAAAAAACATTACCTAATGAAATGCTCTTTTGCACGATGCATAAACTTAGGCTATTTTGAAAGTAACACCACGTTTATTTATTCCACTGTCCTTTCCATTCAAATTTATGCAATTTATGGAGGCGGATAAATTACCTCTTTCTGCCAATCAATCATTTCAGTGTAGTCTGAAGAATCAAAATTAAGAGTTCGAGGTAGGTCAAAGTTTCTTGATCCGGAAAATGTAGTTCTTGAGAGAATGATTCTCTGGATTGCAACCTCTCTAACTTCTCTTCTTAATTATGTTATCATCGATAGTAGAATATTTTCGGGGTTCGCAAAGTATGAGTTATTCTGAAACACCGGTTCCATAATCAATCTGTATTTCTCCTTCAAGTCGCGCAGCAGATACCCTAAGTATCAAAAGTTAGATGATCCGTCAGATGCCAGTGGATGTGACTTAACCCAAAACCATCCTGGAGTATAAGATAGCAAAATAATTTCTACTAGATCTTTGAGATCTTGGGTTGGATTTGGTGTTGATACATAGAGTCTAAAAATTCTATTTACTCCAGTTAGCCAACGAGCATGATGAATTGTACCAGGAGATCTTTCTGCGAGATCTTTGGAGACATTTCCAGATTGAACAGCTAGGCACATATTATAGAGGTACTTTTGGTTACTGCTTAAAGCATTAACAACATCAGATGAAATTTCATGAATGTTTCCTTTAACAGGAGAAAAAGTAAGCACTTCCAGTTTTGTTAGATGTTTTCAATTTATTTCCAGTTGAACTCTTGAAAGTACTTGGGCCTGTTGTTTTTCCATCTATTACCTCGCAGACGTGCCTGAATGGTAGTTCGTTCACATGAAGAAGGCATAGCAGCCACTGAACAGACCTATTCTGACAGATTTCAAGAAGCTTTATTACTCCACCGATTCTTTCTGTGTTCACAGCAGTGCCATCACATAGGAAAGCTTTTAGAGTGTCTGAACTTTCTGAGTTCACTATTACAGTAATCAGCTCTTCTGCTACACAACGAGCATTTCCATGATCAAGTGCTACATGATCTATATAGATATTTCCAGGCTCTTTAACAATGACATAGTGCTCCTCTTTGATTTTGCCTGCCCTGGTTAATGTGTCATCTCTTTTCCCATCAAAGCCAATCATGGCCGTAACTACCTATGAGGTCACCGAGGTCCGGACCTCGGTAATTATTTCCTAAAAAAAAAAAGAGAGACTGAACCGTTCTCCGTGTATAAAACGCATATTACCGCTTTTCTTTTGAAAAGAGGGAGCGTCGAGCGTTTTGTGTTTTGTGTTTAGTGTATAGCTTGGGTTGTGTTTGTAGATGTCATTTTGGTCTGAATTTTGCTCGTCCCGCCGCGCTCGAAAAAAATCTGGACCTCACTAATTTCTAAACCCTAGTTACGGCCCTGTTCTCAGATGATGCATGTAGAGCTGCCACTGTACCTGGGCTATTCCTTTTTGTAGAAACCTTGGAGCTGTGCCTGACTTTGTCCCCTTGTTTAACATCCCACTGTGCAAACTCAATTCCCTCTCGTCTTGCTAATTCTGTGCCTAAAAGACTTAACATCTGCTAAAGGGGGATGTACACATGTTCTGTAGAGTGTCCCCTACTTAATTCAAGCAAAATTGAGCTAGGCAATTTAGACTCCAGTATAGTAAGCAACATTATACCATGCCTTTCCATTCCTACACCCAAGTTGTCCAGGGACCTAGTTGTAACTTCAAATTCATCATATAACTGCCGTAACTCCTTGACACTATTGGGATTATTGACAGGAGGTATAGCTAAAAGTTCACGGAGGTGGCTTTTAATTAAGATCTCTGGCTTACCAAACCGTTTCTTTAATATATCCGAAGCCACATTATAATTAGTCTCTGTTAATGCTAATCCTGCTATTGTCTTTGCTGCCTCCTCTTCCAAGAAGGACTGCAAATAATTAAACTTCTCCACCGCACTTAACACTTGACTAGAATGAACTGCTGATTGAAAACTGTCTGCCCATCCTTGCCATTCCTGAATACTCCCAGAAAATGTTTTGAGTACAATCCTCGGTAATTGAACTGCAGATCTGTTAACCTTAACTTCACAAACACCATTTGTTGAGCGTCGTGTTTCATTGTTAGACCTGGTCTCTAACTGTACTGAGCTGCTAAACTCTTTTGCTCGGTGGCATACTTTAATTATATCATCAATAATCTCTTCAAAGTAAATTGTGTTATTTTCTATTTCATCCTCTTCTATAAAAGCCTCAATTTTAACATTTACTTCACTTAGAGCAACCTTTTTAGCTTCTAATATGGAAAGCTGCGCAGTCACTAAGTTTAAATCCTCTTGCTCTATGGCAGAATCTATAGTGGCAATGACCTTTGTAATTAGACCTTTGTAGGCGCTTCTCCTTTTTTTAAAGTTGTTCAATTCAGCTGCACTCTTCTTCAATGCAAACAACAATTGGGCTCAATGCCAAATAAGCTGAATTGGCAAAAATACTTAACCAAACTGATCAAACGCAAATTTTGCTTTTTTCAAATGAACTGAATTGCTGGGTGGGATACTGACCAACCACCAGTGTGGAATATCAAATTTTCCACCCAAGTAACTGGCGCACCGAAGTCTGCAACCTTCGCCTACGAATAATAAACCAAAATTAACCAAACCGGTAAAAATGTAGGCCAAAAACGACAAACGAGTGGCCAAGTTTCGCAATTGGGCGACCAAACTTTCTACCCTGGGACCTTAACTCAATTATGCTCAACCCGTCTAGGCCTAACTTGGGCTACAATTTGCACAATCAGAACTTTGCCGAAAAATAGTCACTGACTCAGTCTTGGGCTAGAATCCGGTTCGAAGGACCATGTTATTATTATTATTTTTTTATTGGGTTCAAAATCCCAGCTGAGCCGTGAACGGCCAAGCTCTGAAGGGCCAGTTCAACCTACAGCCCAAGTTAAGCTAGACTAAAAACCTACGGACTTGGAGGTCCTATTAGATCCTACCTCAGGGTTGCTGACTCTATGTGGGCCTTCCTTAGGCCTCAGTTGCATGAATTTAAGATAAAAAACAAAAGGGGCACTATTTATGGTCTTCTTTCTAAACCTTGCAACAACAACACAACCTGCACTATTGCACGATTGTTATTTTATTTATTTGTCGGGTTCGAAATCCCAGCTGAGCCGTGAACGGCCAAATTCTAAAGGGCAAGTTCTACCTAAAGCCCAAGTTAAGCTAAATTAAAACTTACGGATTTGAGATCCTATTAGGTCCTACCTCAGGGTAACCTCAGGGTTGCTGACTCGATGCGGGCCTACCTTAGACCTTAAATTACATGAACTTAAAAGGTAAACAAAAGGGTACTATTTGTGGTCTTCTTTATGAACCTTGCAACAACAACGCAACCTGGACTATTGCACGATGCAACAATCATGTATCTAAACAACCAAACTGAATTGCAAGAGAGCTCTCTATCAAACCACACCTTTACGTACGACCTTCCACAAACGAGTAGAAAGGACGCGCAGCATCCCAAAATGATGCCAACAATGTGACCAAACAACGATGCCACAAGAGCTCAAAAATGCTAGTTCTAAATTAATTTAATTTTTCACTAACCTTACAATTATGAGATGGATATATATACACCTTAACTTAATATATATACAAGCAATGCTGCATCAATCAGCTTAGTCATCGTATCGCCTTGGGACAACAATGGTTCTTCCTCTTCTAGATTTTCTAACACTCCCCACCGAAGAGGCATTGTTGTCATTACCTTCTGCAAGGTTAGCCAAGCCTTCTTCATGAGGCTGTAACTCAAATGTTTCATCTTGACTATCTGTGTTTTTGCTGATTTCTAAAGCATAGAGTTTTTGTATAGGTCTCTTTAACTTTCCTCCTGAGGTCTTTACCAGTGCAGACCTAACTAAATTGTCTTTGCCAACAAACAACTCTTCAATTATGCCAAGCTTCCAGCATTGCCTTGGTCTTTCATCCCCAATCATTACCACTTCTCCCACCTTGATACAATTTGCATTGGAGCCCTTTACCTTGCCTGATGGGTAATAATTGAGTTCTGGCAAGTATTCCATCTGCCACCTCTTCCATAACTGATCTTGTAGCTCTTCAAGGTACCTGAACCGTCTGGTTAACTCTCCTTGAGTGCTCTGGATGGGCTGCAAGTCTTCTGGCACACTGGGGTTTGATGTTAATCGTTTACCACAAAGAAAATGATTTGGTGTCAATGGCTCTGCATCCTGCCTACTGTTGTAAACAAAAGTGATAGGCCTACTGTTCACCATTGCTTCTACTTCACATAAAACAGTAGAGAATTCTTCTTTGCTCAAATGAGCATTAGCTAAAAGTTTCTTTAATGGACACTTTACACTTCTCACTAGCCTTTCCCAAAATCCTCCCCACCATGGTGCTCTCTCAACAATAAACTCCCACTGTACCCCTTGGTGTGAAAAGTAGGATTGGAATCCTTCCTCTTTTAGCAAGGACCAAATTTCTTGGAGTGCCTTTGCAGCCTTTTTGAAGGTTTTTGCATTATCCGATATGATTTTATTTGGGAAACCCCTTCTGTTCAAAAAACCTTTTAAAGGCCAAAAGAAATACATCACTACTTAAGTTGCTTACCAACTCCAAATGGATTGCTCTGGTGGTAGCACAGGTGAAAAGACATATATAACCTTTGTTAGACTCCCCTCGCTCATACACATAGACTGGCCCTGCAAAGTCTACTCCCACTACATCAAATGGGGCAGTATAGACACACCGTTCTCTTGGAAGTGGAGCCACCTTTTCATAATAAGGCTTTGCACTCCAACGCTTGCAAACCACACATTTATGCAAGACCTTTTTCACTACTTGTCTAATTTTGAGAATCCAAAATTGTTGTCTAATCTCTATTATCACTTCTCTAACTCCAGCATGTAACAGCTTATGATGAGTATCCAGGATCAAAGGTCCACAAAGTGCCCCCCAGAAGGTAGCAAAATTGGATGTCTTTTCTCCTCTGGAAGCCCAGAAAACTGTAGTCTACCTCCTACTCTCAATAAATCCTGATCCAAAAACACATCCAAACCCTTGAGCGCAGAATGTGTTGGTAGAACCTGTAATGGATGGCTGGTGAGCAATTCCCGCTCTTCACCAAATTTTTCCTTCTGCGCATATACCACCCAGTATTTCCTGGCTTGCCGAATCTCATTACTGTTCAGAATTCCTTCCCTTCTTGTTTCTCCCTTAATGTTGTTGGTAAATCTATATATCCATGCTGTCACTCTTAACAATCTTTTCAGACTGCTAATGTCCTCAAGCCTCAATATGGGGTCCTGCTGCATAACTTGACAACTGTTCACAGCGCATTTTCTCACCTCACTCACCCATGCTTCTTCAGCCTGGCATTCTCCTACAATAGGCTGATTAGAAGGCCAGTTTTCACTTCCAAGTTTTAGCCACTCTGGCCCATTCCACCACAAACTTGATTGTGAAAGATCTTTCACCGAAATTCCTCGTGTTGGTAAATCAGCGGGGTTTTGGATGCCTGGACAATGCTTCCATTGCTTGGGATCTGTGTGCGCTTGAATTTCCTCCACCCTATTGGCAACAAATGGTTTCCATTTCCTTGCCTGACTTCTTAACCAGTGCCAAACTATAGTGGAGTCTGTCCAATAATAGCTTGGAATTTCATAGAGGGCCAAAGACTTTCGCACTGTAATTGCAAGCCGACTAGCAATAACGGCACCCATCAATTCCAACCTTGGAACAGAAAGCCTTTTCAAAGGTGCTACTCTACTCTTTGCAGCAACCAACCTGCAACTTACTTCTTCTTGCAATGCGCCTCTTATATAAATACAAGTTGCATAGGCTTCCTCACTTGCATCACAAAAGATGTGCAGCTCCAAATTGTCTGGACTATTGTTCAACTCTCCAAAGTACCATCTTGGGATTTCAATGTCTCCAAGATGTGCCAATTCTTTGAACCAATATTTCCACCTTACCACCATATGATCAGGTAACTCTTGGTCCCAACCAAGTCCAATTTCCCAGAGGCTCTGAAACCAAATTTTTGACTTTATCACAAATGGAGCCAGGAATCCAAGAGGATCAAAGACCTTCGAAGCCAAACTAAGAGCTGTACGTTTTGTCCACCTTGTCTCATTCTCGGCCAGCTCTACTAAAGATTTCCCATTGAAGGTAAACAAATCATCATCTTGCTGCCAAACGATGCCTAGCACCTTTGCGTCTATTGCCCACAACTCCTTAATACCAGAATCCTCAATACTTTCTGCTGCATCAGGTACTACAGAGGAATGACTCATAAACTCTTGTAATTGCGAATGATTGGTCTGCCATTTTCTGAGCTCCATGCCAGCCTCCCTCATTATAGCTCTAGCCTCCATGAATATCTGTTTAGCCATTTCTGTATTATCCACGGAACATAGCAAATCATCAACATAAAAATTTTTCCTTATGTGTTCAATAGTGTTAGGATAGACTTCAGAATATTTCTTAAAATGGTACTGCATAGTAGCTGCCAACAGAAATGGACTAGAGCTGAGGCCAAACAACACTGACTTCATTCTATATGCTTGAACCTTAGGTTCATTTTCCAACAAGTCTTTCGTATCCACCCACAGATACCTTACTGCATCTCTGTCCTCTGGTTTTAACTTTATCCGCAAAAAGGCTTGCTTCACATCTGCAGTCAATGCTACTCTACCAAACCTGAATCTCAGTAACAAGGAAAATAAATCTGCATTTAAATTTGGCCCAGCATCCAAACAGTCATTCAAGGACACACCACCTTTGTCCTTGGCTGAGCCATCAAAAACTACCCTCAGTTTGGTGGTAGTTTTGTCTCGCCGTACCACTGCATGGTGTGGCAGATAATGTGCCTCCTGGCTCACCAGCTCACCTTGCACCCTTTCAGCATAGCCCTCCCTTACATAACTTAGGATGGCCTCATCGTATTCAATTAACAACTCCTCATTTTTTCTTAGCCTGTACAATGAAGTCTCCAACCTCCGATTAGCTAGCTGAAGGTTTGAACCGGGTTTGCAAGAATCCTTCCATGGTAGGCCAACTTCATAGCAACCATCTCTAAACCCAATCCCTTTTTCAAAGTGCTCTAAAACATCATTGTTCACTGTACTTGCCTGGTTGTCCTTTATACCAATAGATTCAAGTTCCCAAAACGCTTTCAAATGCCTTTCCAGACCATGGCTGTTCTCCTCAATCTTAACAAAGAGAGCCTTAACTTCCATTTCATTGCAATAACTACCATGTAGCATCCAGCCTAGCTTACTTTCAATAGCTACTGGGCCTTGAGATGTACGGACAATATTACCAGTGATGAAGTCCCAATAATAGTCAGCTCCAATCAAAAGACTAATATCTTCTGTTCCCTCAAACTTATTATTGCCCAAATTAATTCCTTTAACTTGCAATTCTTGGACACATGCCATATCTAAACAAGTAGTGACTGGAGCACAAAGTTCCTCAATCTCTACAGCTTGGACCTTGATAGTGGGACTTTGCGGTAACAACCCTTTAACCAGAACTTCTACCTTCTTAAATTTGGTTCGGTTTTGAACGGAACCCCCAAACCCAGAAATTCTTAAATTTTCCCTCTTAAGTTCTTTAAACTTCAATTTTCTGGAAATTCTGGTCTTAATAAAACTACACTGGCTACCACTATCAAACAACACTCTTACAGTAGCTTCTCCCTCATTCCCAATTAATAAGGCTGCAGTTGTTTGCAATAATCCCCCTTTACTTTTACTCCCTTGCATAGCAGTGGCATGTGCCACTGATGTCTCTACTTCTGGGGTAGGCCTACTAAGAGTGTTTTCACACAATAATGGCTGATGCCTACCATGACATTTTTTGCACAAAATTTTAAACTTACAAAACCTTGCTCTATGACCTTTCAAAAAACATTTAAAACATGCTGTGGACTTAGTTACCCTGTCCTTTCTCTCCTCAAAGGGTAAGGCCTCAGCCACCTCACATTTATATGACTTGTGGTTGCCTTCGCAAAATATACATTCCTTGATTCCCTTTAATTTATTCTCAGAGGAGGCATGTAGAGCTGACACTGTACCTGGGCTATTCCTTTTTGTGGAAACTTTGGTGCTGTGCCTGCCTTTGTCCTCTTGTTTACCATCCCACTGTGCAAACTCAACTCCCTCTCGTCTTGCTAATTCTGTGCCTAAAAGACTTAACATCTGCTGAAGGGGGATGTACACATGTTCTGCAGAGTGTCCCCTACTTAATTCAAGCAAAATTGAGCTAGGCAATTTAGACTCTAGTGTAGGAACCAACATTATACCATACTTTTCCATTCCTACACCCAAGTTGTCCAGAGACCTAGTTCTAATTTCAAATTCATCATATAACTGCCGTAACTCCTTGACACTATTAGGATTATTAACAGGAGGTATAGTTAAAAGTGCACGGAGGTGGCTTTTAATTAAGATCTCTGGCTTACCAAACCGTTTCTTTAATATATCCCAAGCCACATTATAATTAGCCTCTGTTAATGCTAATCCTGCTATAGTCTTTGCTGCCTCCCCTTCCAAGAGGGACCGCAAATAATTAAACTTCTCCACGGCACTTAACACTTGACTAGAATGAACTGCTGATTGAAAACTGTCTGCCCATCCTTGCCATTCCTGAATACTCCCAGAAAATGTTTTGAGTACAAGCCTCGGTAATTGAACTACAGATCTGTTAACCTTAACTTCACAAGCATCATTTGTTGAGTGTTGTGTTTCATTATTAGACCTGGTCTCTAACTGTACTGAGCTGCTAAACTCTTTTGCTCGGAGGCCTACGTTAGTCATATCATCAATAATCTCTTCAAAGTAAATTATGTTATTTTCTATTTCATCCTCTTCTATAAGAGCCTCAATTTTAACATTTACCTCACTTAGAGCAACCTTTTTAGTTTCTAATATGGCAAGCTTCGCAGTCACTAAGCGTAAATCCTCTTGCTCTATGGCAGAATCTATAGTGGCAATGACCTTTGTAATTAGACCTTTGTAGGCACTTCTCCTTTTTATAAATTTGTTCAATTCAGATGCACTCATCTTCAATGTAAACAACCCTTGGGCTCAATACCAAATGAGCTGAATTGGCAGAAATACTTAACCAAACTGATCAAACGCAAATTTTACTTTCAAATAAACTGAATTGCTGAGTGGGGTACTAACCAAACACCAGTATGGAATACCAAATTTTCCACCCCAGGACCTTAATTCAATAATGACCCAAAATTAACCAAACCAGAAAAAATATAGGCCAAAAAACGACCGACGACTGGCCAAGTTTCGCAATTGGGCGACCAAACTTTACCCTGGGACCTTAATTCAATAATAACCCAAAATTAACCAAACCGGAAAAAAAGTAGGCCAAAAAACGACAGACGACTGGCCAAGTTTCGCAATTGGGCGACCAAACTTTTTACCCTGGGACCTTAACTCAATAATAACCCAAAATTAACCAAACCGGAAAAAAAGTAGGCCAAAAAACGACAGA
The DNA here is from genome assembly GCA_023014485.1 of Bathynomus jamesi. Lineage (NCBI taxonomy): Eukaryota > Metazoa > Arthropoda > Malacostraca > Isopoda > Cirolanidae > Bathynomus > Bathynomus jamesi. Next base: position 72,129 of record JAJOZX010000202.1, on the reverse strand, counting down.
CGACTGGCCAAGTTTCGCAATTGGGCGACCAAACTTTTTACCCTGGGACCTTAACTCAATAATACTCAACCCGTCTAGGCCTAACTTGGGATACAATTTGCACAATCAGAACTTTGCCGAAAAATGGTCACTGACTCAGTCTTGGGGTAGAAATCCGGTTCTGAAGGACCATGTTATTTTATTTATTTGTCGGGTTCGAAATCCCAGCTGAGCCGTGAACGGCCAAATTCTAAAGGGCAAGTTCTACCTAAAGCCCAAGTTAAGCTAAATTAAACTTTACGGATTTGAGATCCTATTAGGTCCTACCTCAGGGTAACCTCAGGGTTGCTGACTCGATGCGGGCCTACCTTAGACCTTAAATTACATGAACTTAAAAGGTAAACAAAAGGGTACTATTTGTGGTCTTCTTTATGAACCTTGCAACAACAACGCAACCTGGACTATTGTACGATGCAACAATCATGTATCTAAACAACCAAACTGAATTGCAAGAGAGCTCTCTATCAAACCACACCTTTACGTACGACCTTCCACAAACGAGTAGAAAGGACGCGCAGCATCCCAAAATGATGCCAACAATGTGACCAAACAACGATGCCACAAGAGCTCAAAAATGCTAGTTCTAAATTAATTTAATTTTTCACTAACCTTACAATTATGAGATGGATATATATACACCTTAACTTAATATATATACAAGCAATGCTGCATCAATCAGCTTAGTCATCGTATCGCCTTGGGACAACAATGGTTCTTCCTCTTCTAGATTTTCTAACAACGATGCAACAATCTTGTATCTAAACAACCAAACTGAATTGCAAGAGAGCTCTCTATAAGACCACGCCCTGTAAGTACGGCATTCCACAAACGAGTAGAAAAGACGCGCAGCGCCCCAAAAAATGATGCCACAAGAGTGCCCAAACAATAATGCCACAAGAGCCCAAAAATGCTAGCTCTAAATTAAGTGAATTTTTCACTAAACTTACAATTATGAGATGGATATATATACATCTTAACTTAATATATACAAGCAATGCTGCATCAATCAGCTTAGTCATCATATCGCCTTGGGACAAGAATGGTTCTTCCTCTTCTACATTTTCTAACAATCATACTCGTCACGATTTTCAAACTGGCCGGAACCTCTCATTTGTGAAGAATATAAGTCCATATCATGTTTAATAATATTCCACAGTGCCACTGCTTTCTTTCTCCGAGTAAAGCCAATTAATCCTCCGGACACTTTTGCAGGCTTATTATAATGTTGCTCAAGTACCTGGTCCACTGGAACTCCACTACATTGTCGTGTCGTTCTCCTCACTACAAAACCACTGCTAAGGAATGATTTGTGGAGATCAGGAAAATGTATCTTAAGGTTTAAACAATCCTCAAAGAAGATTGGTGCCCATCTGGCGTAGTTGGTTCTATTGTAGGCGAAGAAAAGTGGGATTGATCTCTGTATGGAAGAAAGAAATAGTGACCAATCATCTGCCCGCATTGAGTAGGTTAAATCTCTGATGATTGGATACAATCTATTGGTAAAATGATACCAGTAACAGTGGCGTACTAAGGGGGGTGCGAGGGGGGCGGTCCGCCCCGGGTGACAGCCAGGAGGGGGGTGCCATCGGGAGAGTTGAAATACCAGTACAAGTTTTCAAACCAAATGAAAAATTCGCCAAAGTAAGAAAAAAAAATAAAAATGTTCAAACTATTACAACAGCTTAATGTTAATTTCCACTATAAAATAAATTTTTATTTTTATTGGCAATACAAAATTTGCAAACGAAAAATTAAATATTTGATAAAAATTACATCGAAAGGCGAACGTTTGTTGACGTTTTAGTCATCAGTTTGTTGAGCATAGCCAGCTGGCTGCAACTGACATTCCAAGCCTTGTTCACTTGACACTGTGACTCCACATACATGAGGTATGTTTCATTAAATAATTATGATAAAGCATAAAGTGCTGGTGTTTATAACAATATCATGGTACTTATACCAGTGTCCAGTAATTTTTGACAATGTGGTATCATAGTGATGTTTAAGTGTTTATAAATGCATCGTCCGATGATCGTCGTGATGTTATAATACCCGGTAAATGCATTGTGGAGAGGGCCATTCATTATGCAACTACAAAGTGTGAGGAAATGGACATTTCTATGGAGAGAAGAGGGAGAGTAAAGCTCCGAAAAAGGATGCCAGGAGAGATGGCAAAGGATGCTGGTCTCGCATTGCCAGAGGAAGTAAAAAGGGCTATGTTTGAATGTCTTGATCGCTTTCATCAAGAATTGGAGATTCGTCCTAAGGCAATGGATCAAATTCTGTCAATCTTCGCTGTTATTCAGCCAAACGCTTTGGTTGTTGCAACAGAAGAAGAACTTTGGAAGTATCATATATTCCAAATTTGACTCAGATTTTCGATGAATTCTCTGATGAAGATAGTGTGGAAATTGGACGACTTCGGAGGCATTTGGAAGCTGCCAAAATCAGCGTTGAAGAGGCAAAGAAATGGACATCATTGCAGTTTCTGGAGTTTATTGTGAAATGGGATGTTTGTGAATCTTTGCCAAGCTTGTCATTGTGTTTGAGATTCTTTTTGACTGTCTGTGTGTCTATTGCTTCATATGAAAGAAGTTTTTCCAAATTGAAATTGATGAAAAATTTCTTTCGCTCGACCATGAGTCAGACAAGATTGACAAATCTGGCTTTACTTTCAATTGAACATGAATATGCAGAGAAGGTGAATTTTGATGAGGTCATTGATCAATTTGCAGAAATTAAGGCTCGAAAGCAGAGACTGTGAATCCTCTCTATTTACCTTTGAAGAATAGGCTGAGCGTTGAGACTGGATTTCCTGTGTTTTTTGTATAAAATAAAGTGCAGTATTACCTGTTCACTGAATTTTTAATGTCCTGCATTTTTCTTATTTCCAATTTGCTTATGACAGTACTGTACTGTTTAAAAATCTACTTGCAAACATAATATATTTTTGTGTGTGGTCAAATTTTTAAATTATTTATGGGGGGTGCCAAAGGAAGGATCCGCCCCGGGTGCCAAATACTTTAGGTACGCCCCTGACCAGTAATGAAAGTTTTCATTACTATCAGACCTCTGCTTTATATATTGTTGAAAGGATTGAGACAGCGTATATATCGAAGACTTAAAGTCGTCCCATTGCTCTTGTTCTGCTCTTGAAATTTTAGTTGCAGCATCTTGATATAAGTTATGGTGTTCATCAACACTCAAAAACCCATCGAACATAATGCTTGTTATTGCTTCGTGCAAATAGATCAATTCTATAAGAAGTTCAAGCATTTTACAACAAGCAAGCCTAAGAATAACAAAATTAGTACTATTTTTTTATATTTTGGCTATTTTTTCAAGTATTTTACAACCATTTTTATCGATTTATACCCGAAATTTAGATATTTGTGCATACTTTTTTAATAAATTCTTGCAGAGCTATTAATATCTAATTTCTTGACTAGTTAGTTTGATATGATTGGTTAGAGCAAGTTTATGCACCAAAATAGCCAAAAATTTCATTTTTGCGATTTTTTTGACAATATTTACTTAATTTTTTACTATTTTTGCTGTTATTTTTTGACATTTTTGTCAGTTTTCTTGGTTCAGGCAGCAGTATGTTACAAAAACAGATTCTCAAACAAAAAATTGCCCTTAAAAATTTTTTCAACTCAAGAATATGACAAAAATACGAAAAACTGATAAAATTTGGCCAGTTTTGCCAATTTTTTTTGGCATTTTGACCACTTTCGCACCAATTTGGTGCGATGGCATAGAAAAATTCGGATTCTCCGCCCCAAAATTAGTCTAGATCAGTCGTCAAAACCTCTGCACCCAGAAATTTATACGAACTCTGGGCCAGATCCTAGACTATAAATATTATTGAGAACCTGTCAATAAAAATCAGACCAATTTTGATTTCTTCAATATATTGCGCAAACCTTCAATATCACCCATACACGATCAATAATATTGTCAATGCGAAAAATGCTCTGTATGAATTGGTCCACAATTAACCCACCCCTTATATCTCCAGTCTAACTATAGAGTAGATCAAGTCTAGCCTAGAGGGGTCAGCCTAGAGATTCCGGAAATGGTCCAGAGCGGGCAGATAAATTGAGGTCCACAGTAGGATTCCTCACAAGATTAGGTTAGGGCAATCTACCTTCACCTTTGTTAAGCTATGAGTTGATGCTGGGTCTTAGGTCACAATGTAGGCCTAACTTGTTTGACCCAGCTTAATTTAATGTTCTTAACTGTTTGGTGTTAAAACTCATATTAGTCACTTACTTTTAGTTATTACAGTCTCTCCCTTCTCCGGTTGTCTCATTCGAGAGCGTACTTTGCTGGTACGTCCTCTCGCCCCGTTCTTCGTTTTCGTTCTCCCTTTGTTCTCCTCTTCGCGGGGCTTCTCGTACCAGCGTTGTCTTGGTTTATTCCCGGTTGGTTGAGCGGTAATGTATCTCCATTACCGAGCACGCTCCTCCCACACAGTATATAAATACTAGTGTGGAGAATAACTCTGGTGAGCAACCAATTGGTTTCATCCACCCAGTTATTGACATAAAAGGAATTTATTAATTGTTAGATTAACTACCTACCTACTCAGTGAACCATTTTCGTTACCTCCCAACTACCCACTCATAAGTTTTTCATATACTGGGGGCCCCGGGAGATAAAAATTTTGGTGTCATTGTCACCAATTTTTGTCTGAGTGTAGACTAGCTAACTATTTAACTGTGATAGCGTGGGGTAGACACCCCAGTTAGGTTACTTAGGTTCTAGCAAACAATCAAAAACACTTACCGGTGCGTTGAATTAGGTATTCCTTGAAGCCTACCGGTTTATTCCTGTGTCCCACAACAGCCTACCTAACTCTCTCTTACATTACCAATTTAGAAGCTATAGACATTACCCCTAACTATACTTAAGTACGAACAACTTCCTACCCGATTTGTTACCTTAGATTCATCACCTAATTTTACTCAGCACCAAAGATTAGGTCAGATAGGAAAAAACATGTCTAGGCCAGACCGAAGCAATACGAACAGCCCGTTCGTTGTTTATGGCTTCGTCTTGCCATTCAGCTTCGATTTAGTGATATTTACTCTTTAGTGACTTTTAGACTATATACATATATATACATACACGTCACCTCACTCCTCCCCTACAAGTTTAGTCTGTCAGGGGGATGAGGGACCCTAGACGACCTGCGGAGCGGGGTTGATGTAGTAGGATCAGGTGCAACCTGTATAGGCGGGCAAGTTGAACCATTTTCCGGAGGATCAGTTCTCTCTTCCGGAAGACTCTGGTCCTTCTGCACTTCCCGTTCCCATATCTGGTCCTGATGGCGTTTAATAGAACGACCATCTTCTAGTTGGCACTTGAAGGAAACAGGGCCCGTTCTCTCCTGCACAGTTGCAGGAACCCATTTTGGTCCAGCCCCATAGTTGCGAATCACAACTGGATCATTAGGTTTCGCTTCTAGAACTCTCCCTCTTTTAGTGTCGTGGTACAACTTCTGTTTTTCCTGATGGCGTAAAACTCGTTGTTGTAACATTTCGTTTGGACGTAACAAATCAAAAACTGAACGAATTCCCCGGCCAATCAGAAGTTTAGAGGGAGACACCCCTGTCGTGGTGTGTGGTGTTATTCGATATTTAAACAAAAATTTATCCAACACCACTTGCATTTCCTCCCCACGAGAATGACGCAAGGCCGACTTGAAAGTACGGACCATGTTTTCCGCGAGACCGTTAGTAGATGGGTGGAAAACACTAGACCGGACATGTCTAATGCCATTTAGGTGGACGAAGGAACGAAATTCCTCACTGGTAAAACAAGTACCATTGTCGGAAACCAGGACTACGGGTAAACCCCATCGAGCGAAAACTGAACGGAGTAAGCGAATCGTTACACCCGAAGTCGTGGAAGTGGTTGGAAAAATTTCCACCCACTTAGAGTAGGCGTCCACCATGACTAGGAAATAAATATTATTTATAGGACCTGCATAGTCAACATGGATCCTATGCCACGGTATAGTAGGCCATTCCCAAGGATGAAGTGGACTTTTCCTTGGGAGATCTCTGTTCTCTAGGCAGCTTTGACAGGAACGAACCAATGATTCGAGTTCTCCATCTAAACCAGGCCACCAGAAATAAGCTCTCGCCAGCTCTTTCATTTTTGTTGCGCCCATGTGTTCAGCGTGAAGTTCCTTCACTAAATTCGACCTGCCTTTATTTGGAATAATCACTCTGTGGCCCCATAAGAGACAGCCATTTTGAATAGAGAGGCCAGACTGACGCTGAATAAAAGGCTGTAATTCACTCTCAACCTTAGTAGGCCAACCAACTGAGCAGAAATGGATGACCCTAGACAGAATAGGGTCTGATTTTGTCCACTGCTCTATTTGTACTGCAGATACTGGAGTGGATTCCAAAAACTCCACCAAGTGAACCCATTCTGTAGGTATAGGTACACAATCATTTGGATTTTCTAAGGGCAACCTACTTAGCGCATCAGCCGTACCTAGAAGTTTACCTGACCGATGTACTAAGTCAAATTTATAGGCTTGTAGAATCAGTGCCCATCGTTGAATCCTACCTGAGGCCATAACTGGAATATTTTTATTAGGTGCAAATAAACCTAAAAGAGGCTTATGGTCAGTAATTAGTTTAAATTCATGACCCCATAGATAGAAATGAAATTTTTTTACTGCAAATACTAAGGCTAATGCTTCACGTTCCACTTGTGCATATCGTCTTTCCGTCTCAGTTAGTGTTCTAGAAGCAAAACAGATAGGCCTATCTACACCATCAATGTGGTGAGATAACACTGCCCCAATTCCATAAGAACTGCTGTCTGCTGAAACTACGAGAGGAAGTTTAGGATCATAATGCACTAGGAGAGTGGACTTTAGTAGTACGTCCTTGGAAGCCTCAAATGCTTCCTTTTGAGTTTTCTCCCATCTCCACTGTTCCCCAGATCGTAATAGCTTATTTAGGGGTTCAAGGAAAGTCGATGCATTAGGCAAAAATTTCCTATAAAAATTTAGGAGACCTAAATAAGCTTGTAACTGTGTGATGTTTGTGGAGGTGGTGCCTTTTCTATTGCTTCTAGTTTATCCACCGTTGGATGAATGCCTGAGGCATCTATGCGGAACCCTAAATATGAAACCTCGTTAGTGACCCATGAACACTTTTCTCTCTTTAGCTTAAGTCCAGCATCCCGGAGTCTTTTTAGAACCGTGGTTAATCTAGTTAGGTGTTCTTTTTTAGTCGAACCTGAAATGAGGACATCATCTAGAAAGCAAAGTACCCCTGGAATGTGACCTAGAACTTGGTCCATTGTCCTCTGAAAAATACCTGGAGCCGATGCTATTCCATAGCATAGCCTATTGTACTTATATAGGCCTCGGTGCGTATTTATGATAGTTAATTCTTTAGAGTTTTCATCTAAACTTAGTTGAGCATAGGCTTGGGACATATCGAGTTTTGTGAAATATTTTCCCCCAGCAGAGAGCTAAATAATTCATCAGGCTTGGGTATAGGATAGCAATCTAGAAGGACGGCTCTATTTGCTGTTAAACGGTAATCCCCGCATAACCGCACGGACTTGTCCGGTTTTAGTACAGGAACTACTGGGGCAGCCCACTTAGCGTGTGTGACTGGTTCAATAATTTTATCTTTTAGCAGCCTGTCAATTTCTAAATCTACCTTCTCCCGCAGTGCATGCGCAATTGAACGAGCCTTACAAAATTTCGGAGTTACATTAGGATCTACTTCTATGCAGACCTGATGGCCTTTTAGGTTGCCTACTTCAGGCCCAAAAATAGAAGAAAACTCCCTTAACAATGAGTCTATGTCAGATGGATATGAAAGTGTATGCACATCTGCCTGACCCCTTGGCAAGATTTTGTCAATTGGCATTTCCAAAGCATCAATCCAATCACGGCCTAGTAGAGTAGGCCCTTGCTCATCCACCACTAAAAGGGTTAAGGGATGAGACAAAGTTTTCTGGTTAAGTGTAACTGTGACGTATGCTTCTCCACAAATAGGTATTTGTGTGTCACCGTACTTCTTCAAAATTGTTTTAGATGCATGTAGTTTAGGTGTGTTTTTGAAAATCTTATCAAAAACTACCTTGGACATGACCGTCCGGGCAGCACCCGTATCCAATTCTAGAGGAACTGTAATTCCATCTAGGCCTACCTCTACAATATATGGGCCTGTATTTTCCCCACTTTGCTGCTCATAGAATAGGTACTCCACTCCAATGTTCGAAGTATTTCCCTTTTGAGGATTTATACTAGAAATGTTAAAATTAGAATTTTCACCCTTTGTTTTCTTTGAAAAACACACTTTAGCTATGTGGCCTATTTTACTACAGTTTCGGCAAACTGCTTCTTTAAAAGGGCAATCTTTCTTCCAATGGTGTTTTCCACACCCTGTACATGGCTTGGAAGGCTTAGTAGAATTAGTAGGCTTAGTCGTATTCGCCTCATACCTTTTATTTGCCTGTCTAGTAGGCTCGTTAGGTCTGCCAGGCCTAGAAGATTTAAAGCTATTTACGTGTTGGGCTTTACTACTATGATTTCCAAAAGCTCTAACATCTTTAGCAGCTGCTTCTCTAGCCGTAGCTATTTCTACAGCCTGACTAAAAGTTAGGTCCTGTATGGCTAATAGGGCTCTCTGGGTAGACTCCTCTTTGAGACCCATTACAAACCTATCTCTTAGCATTTCATCTAATTTGTCCCCAAATTTACACGTACGGCTATGGCTTTTTATTCCTGCAACAAACTCTGCAATGCTTTCATTTCCCGTCTGATGCCTTGAATAAAATTTGAAACGTTCATAGATGAGAACTACTCGGGGTTTGTAGTGATCGGTTAGGGCCTGTACCAATTCATTATAGGTGCAAGTTTCCGGTGCTTTAGGAGAAACTAGGTCCATAACTAAACCAAACGTTTTAGGGCCTATTATAGTTAAAAAGGTAGGTACCTTCTTAGCATCCGGAATGGAATTTGCCTCGAAAAACAACCTCACCCTAGTGGCATAAGCTTCGAAGTCCTCCCCATTGTCTTCGTAGGGGCTTATATGGCCAATCACCGACATGCTAGAGCAAAACCGAATTAGACCAACTCACGTGAAGTAGGTTAGGTTAGGTTTAAATTTGGTCTAGTTACTGAATAGTGAATTTTATTAGAGTTAGGGCTGAATAGTGAATTGTATTAGAGTTAGGGCTGAGTAGGAATTAGTTTTAGAGTTAGGGCTGAGTAGGAATTAGTTTTAGAATTAGGGCGGCGGGACCTACGCTATAGTACGGTAGCTTCCCCACACAAACAAACCAAATCGGACGACCCACTAGTCTGCATCCAATTTTCCAAACAACCACTTGAACCCAATAAGCCAAATTAACCCAATAAGCCAAATTAACCCAATGAGCCAAATTTAACCCACTGAACAAAATTTAACCAAATGAGCCAAATCCCATCCTCGTCGCCAAATGTGATAGCGTGGGGTAGACACCCCAGTTAGGTTACTTAGGTTCTAGCAAACAATCAAAAACACTTACCGGTGCGTTGAATTAGGTATTCCTTGAAGCCTACCGGTTTATTCCTGTGTCCCACAACAGCCTACCTAACTCTCTCTTACATTACCAATTTAGAAGCTATAGACATTACCCCTAACTATACTTAAGTACGAACAACTTCCTACCCGATTTGTTACCTTAGATTCATCACCTAATTTTACTCAGCACCAAAGATTAGGTCAGATAGGAAAAAACATGTCTAGGCCAGACCGAAGCAATACGAACAGCCCGTTCGTTGTTTATGGCTTCGTCTTGCCATTCAGCTTCGATTTAGTGATATTTACTCTTTAGTGACTTTTAGACTATATACATATATATACATACACGTCACCTCATTAACTGTAAATGCCTGTTAATCTGATTAACAGTGCCTATCCTCACCTTCTCATGGAGAAGGTGTAGCATTTAATTAGAAGAGAAAATATACATCCATAGGATGAAACTGTCTATGGTCTTTACCATAAGAAAAGAAAAAATGAAAGTTAGAAGATAAAATTACAATTCCCCAGCATCTATTTTTTGTTGTAAAAATAGTCGCGCCTTTAATGCTGTTTGTCGCTGAGGTCTTGTGTCTGTCAATGTTGTAGTAGGATGCGTTACCACTCCTACTGTCAAAGGAATAGTTACTGGAAGTTCAGTGTCTCCAGTTGTTACTGTCAGTGGAGAAGGTTCTCCAAAGTCCATTGTTTTGGGTCCAGACTCTAAAGGGTACAAAAGAGAAATGTCTCTTGTTGTGTCACCCGTTGAAGTCCTTAATTTGACCACTCTTGTTACCCCGTCTGCCCCTGGTCTGAGTTCTGAAACTCTAGCCAGAGGCCAGTATTGTCTTGGAGTACTGTCATGTATGAGAACAAGGTCCCCTACCTTAATTGTGTCAGACCAATCCTTCTTAGTCATTTGTTTATGTCTCTCCCTTAGACCCATCAAGTACTCAGTTTTCCACTGTTTAATGAAATGAGCTTTAACTCTAGTTAAATGTTGTAACTTAGTCTGGAGCTCATCATGTCGTTGAGTCCAGTTTGGGTCTTCTGAAGAGTCTATATTGTGGTCCGGCAGGAGACTAACTTGTTCTCCCCTAATCAAATGATTTGGAGTTAATGGTTCTGGGTCATTAATGTTGTCACTCACATAAGTGAGTGGTCTATTGTTAATGATGTTCTCAATCTCAGCCAGGAGAGTGAGTAACCCAAATAGTTTTCCCTATGGCCAAGGTAGGCCATAAGACACTTGTAATAGTTTTCCCTATGGCCAAGGTAGGCCATAAGAAAATGTTTAGCCCATGGCCAAGGTAGGCCATAAGACATTTAATGTTTGGCCTATGGCCAAGGTAGGCCAAAAGACCAAGGCTCATTGTTTTGGCCCATGGCTGAGGTAGGCCATAAGACCCTTGTAATTGTTTTCCCTATGGCCAAGGTAGGCCATAAGAAAATGTTTAGCCCATGGCCAAGGTAGGCCATAAGACTTAATGTTTGGCCCATGGCCAAGGTAGGCCACAAGACCAAGGCTCAGTTGTTTGGGCTATGGCCAAAGTAGGCCACAAGACCAAGGTTCAGTGTTTGGGCTATGGCCAAAGTAGGCCATAAGACCCTTTTGAGTAACCCATGCAATCATTGCTTATGTTCAGATAGGTTGAGTGTATTTGTGGCACATGTAAAGAGTACAGTGTATATATACATATATATACACAGATTGCAAGGAATGCATGTGCCTGTTGAAAAAATCTGTTGAGTGATTCTTCCTTAAAAGAAGAATTGGATGCTTGGAGTTGTATGCATTTTAAATGCTTGTTCACTAATGTTGTTTAACTGGGGATCGTAATGAAATATTGGGGACAAGAAGAAATTACCAGAGAAGAGAGAGAACAGACAAAACAGTCAAGTTTAAATTTGGTTTAATCCCCACCAAGTACTTATGTGTCACTCAGGTCTAAGCTTATAAGAGAATGAGACTCCTTAAATGTAAATGTTTCCTAGTTAGGCCCTAGGTTGTAGACCTAATTAGGCTTGCTCAGGTTAGGCTTAGGCTAGACCATTTAGCCTAATTCTGCAATTTTTGTTAAGTAAGGTTAAGGTTTGTTAATTCCCCACACACGGACCACCAATGCGAAAAATGCTCTGTATGAATTGGTCCACAATTAACCCACCCCTTATATCTCCAGTCTAACTATAGAGTAGATCAAGTCTAGCCTAGAGGGGTCAGCCTAGAGATTCCGGAAATGGTCCAGAGCGGGCAGATAAATTGAGGTCCACAGTAGGATTCCTCACAAGATTAGGTTAGGGCAATCTACCTTCACCTTTGTTAAGCTATGAGTTGATGCTGGGTCTTAGGTCACAATGTAGGCCTAACTTGTTTGACCCAGCTTAATTTAATGTTCTTAACTGTTTGGTGTTAAAACTCATATTAGTCACTTACTTTTAGTTATTACAGTCTCTCCCTTCTCCGGTTGTCTCATTCGAGAGCGTACTTTGCTGGTACGTCCTCTCGCCCCGTTCTTCGTTTTCGTTCTCCCTTTGTTCTCCTCTTCGCGGGCTTCTCGTACCAGCGTTGTCTTGGTTTATTCCCGGTTGGTTGAGCGGTAATGTATCTCCATTACCGAGCACGCTCCTCCCACACAGTATATAAATACTAGTGTGGAGAATAACTCTGGTGAGCAACCAATTGGTTTCATCCACCCAGTTATTGACATAAAAGGAATTTATTAATTGTTAGATTAACTACCTACCTACTCAGTGAACCATTTTCGTTACCTCCCAACTACCCACTCATAAGTTTTTCATAGTCAATATCATATATTGAGTCAATAATATTGATCGTATGTGGGCATGGGCGCCCGCAGGATTTTTTCCAAGGGGGGGCAAAATTTAACGTATTAATAGGTAGGGACCGGAGCAAGCAAAAAACTTTTGACCCCTTAGGAACCAGCAGGTTAATTCTAAGCAAGTTTAGTGTTGCATTTTCTGTAATGGACAATGCAAATATATATTGTATATACATACAATGCACATTGCACATGATAACAATCATTTATTTTATTTATAACAGAAACATGATAGAATGAAGAAAAAAGCACACTGAAGTAAATGTTGTACCTAATTTGAAAACGGTGTTTCGAGCATCACCTACACTACTCATTTGAATAGGAATTGTAGTCGTCTGCGGTCACTACCAAAATTATGAACAACCTTTTCCATAAAATCAGTTTTGTTGGAGTTGATTTTCTCCCGGTGTACACTGAGCATACATAACCCAGAGAGTCGCTCATCAGACATAGTAGACCTCAGCCATGTTTTAACTCGCCGAAGTGTACTGGAGGATCTTTCGACTGTGCATGTGTAAGGATCAAAAACAATGGCTGCCACGCACTGCATGCAGCCAGGTGCTTGAGTTGGCGCTGCCAACTTGGCGGGATAATTTTAAGGGGGGACTTCTGAACAAATAAAAAGGTAGCAACCTTTTATTATGCACACAAATAAAAATTTTCACCCTTTAGGAGGCAGTTGGATACTTTTCAGCAAGTTTAGGATATAAATATTTTCTTAGAAAATATTTAATATATTTTCTTGGCATTTCCAGGGGGAGGCAAGCGCCCCCCCCTTGCCCCTACCTGCGGGCGCCCATGTATGTGGGCCGCTTAATACTTAAGCTTTAAGACTGTTGAATAGGAAATGGTAATTTGTATTGGTCACTTTAGACTTTAGAGGACGCTGCAAGTCAGTTTTTTGACTATGTGCCAGATATCATTTGCTTGAATTTTCTACGCGTCGCGCGAGGGCTTTTCTTTTCGTTAGAGGAGAGGACACTTTTAACTGAAATTTGGGACATATATCCATTTCGTTGAGAAACCCAAACAATCGATACTTAAAAAAAATTAACCTAACGTAATCTAGGGTAACCTATCTTATCTTAACCTAACCTACCGTAATGTAGGCTAATCCAATCCAAACCTACAAATTGCCTGTCGTTTGCTTGGTCTTGTCGATGAAATGATTTTGTAAAATGATTTTGTAACTTAGTCTGGAAATTAGCGTATTTGCGCTTAACGTGTAGGATAGCGTTTCCTCAATTTTTATCCAATATATCTCAAGGCAGACTCCTCAAACTAAAGTGGATCTTTTACGTGCTTCTCATTTCACTTGCAAATGGCACTTATGGAACATAAGTAATTTACGTGTTTTGGGATAGTGAGTCAAATTACTGAAAATATGCAGATTTTTACGGCTTACTGGTTTAGTTTTCTTTCCAAGTTTCCTTTCATCCCATTGCAGTTCATATGTGGGTATAGGTCAAGAATTTCCGCTGAAGTCCACCTACGACAAATTTAACCCTATTATATATTCTAAAGAGACTTGGAAACAAAAGTAACCATATTTTCTATTATTTAGTGCGAGAAATATTTTTTGGTAAAATTTAAGATTCAAGACTGAATTTTTTTAAAGTTCAAAATAATGACTTAACCTAACCTAACTTTATTTAATATTGAGTAATTTGTCCCAAGTGTGAAATTCATTGTCATGAATCTGATATTTAGCTGAATTTTTTTCCAAAGCATATTAGTACTGAATTTTTTTTCAAAGCATATTAGTACTGAATTTTTTTCCAAAGCATATTACGTAGTGCAAAAATTGTTCATATTACATTTGCATTACATTAGGCTACATTTCATTTGGAAAATATGAAGCCACTTGGGTCTATGTGGTTGGTTATCTAAGTCATAAGGTATATTTTAGGCAAATTTTTACAAGTGTACATTACAGGCTTTGTAAATCAAAACTATGTTTTTCTGATGGTTTTTGATGCAGTTTGAACGAAGGTTAATTTTGTTCAAACATCAAAAACAATTGGACAAACATAGTTTTAATATATAACCTAACCTAACCTAGGCTTAGCCTAAAATTCCAAAATTCCTCAAAGGCCTGTAATGTACTCTTTTGAAAAAATACCATATTTTATAATAAAATTTTGCAAAGTGTCAATCTGAAGTTGGTGATATCCTATTTTGGTGTCCCAAATTATTCAACAAACCACAGTTAGGTCAACATAAGAAATTTTTATAGTGGGCACACTAGGGGCCACTTCGGCCCATCGAGGTGGCTCCTCTATGTAAAAACTGCCTGTACATTGGCAATAACCAATTTTTACAAAACTAATTAAGTATCAATTTAAAACTAATTAATTATCAATTTAAAACTAAAGATAGAATCTCTGGATCCAGAGGATCAAAGTCATAATAGGCTACTATCCACAAATATGTTACTATATCTATGGTATTATTCTACTCTTATACCCGTCTAACATCCAGCAATTATTATATGTTCATTAAGTAGATTTTTAAATTCTAAGACACTTTCCTTCTATAGTGTTTCTGTCGCAAATGCTTCGTTTTCGAGATATAAATTTTTTTTTGGTGTGTAGGCCTATCTAGTGTGTGTTCATACGTTCATTTGTGTGTTCATACGTTCATTTGTGTGTTCATACGTTCATTTGTGTGTTCATACGTTCATTTGTGTGTTCATACGTTCATTTGTGTGTTCATACGTTCATTTGTGTGTTCGTACGTTCATTTGTGTGTTCGTACGTTCATTTGTGTGTTCGTACGTTCATTTGTGTGTTCGTACGTTCATTTGTGTGTTCGTACGTTCATTTGTGTGTTCGTACGTTCATTTGTGTGTTCGTACGTTCATTTGTGTGTTCGTACGTTCATTTGTGTGTTCGTACGTTCATTTGTGTGTTCGTACGTTCATTTGTGTGTTCGTACGTTCATTTGTGTGTTCGTACGTTCATTTGTGTGTTCGTACGTTCATTTGTGTGTTCGTACGTTCATTTGTGTGTTCGTACGTTCATTTGTGTGTTCGTACGTTCATTTGTGTGTTCGTACGTTCATTTGTGTGCTCGTTACATGTCTGCCCAATCACTGCGCTCCATCCATTTCGAATTTGAATTACTTTCATACCGGAATGGAACACTCATTCCACTCATTCAGAAGTACATTAGGCCTGGCTCTGTGATTTATAGTGATTCCTGGGCTGCCTATAAGTGATTTAGGTTAGGATAGGTTAGGTCAATTTTGAAGGTGGAATATGTTTTTCCTATGGTTTTTGATGTTTTAAACGAATCTGACCTTCAAAACTGTCGGAAATGACTCGTTTTCGATTGCTGGCTGGGGGAGGGGGGTTATTTAAAAAACGAGTCATTTCCGACGGTTTTGAAGGTCCGATTCATTCAAAACACATCAAAAACCATGGGAAAAACATAAATTTCACCTCGAAAGGGAGATGGGTGTAATACTGTACATTTACCATATCTATTTATAACTGACATGCAAATATATCAGATCCAAAGAATCCAGTCAATTTCATTATGGTACCCATCAATACCAGTACCGTGCCAACCAAAAATAAGTCACGGTCCATATTACTTGCGGACCAAGCCACAATTTACATCCATATACATTAGCTACAATATATATACTTAGGAGGAAAAGTGTAGGTGTGGCTGTAAAGACTGTACAGTAATGTAGAAATGTGTGTGCACCCATTTTGGGTCTCCCATTTCAAGGTGTTTGTGGGGCAAGTGAAGATCATGAGTTTTTCAATACCTCACAGTACTATGGGGGGCACCGCTCGGCAGAGGAATCTCTTTAAATAGGGTGTGTAAGGACAGAGAGTATCCCCTAACCCAAGATGCTGCCTCCCTATATCCCATAACACCTGTGTTCAGCTGTGGGATCTATCACCCAAATGCACATAATATATATGAAATAAACTAGTACCATTCATGCAATAAAAATGGGCTTAAACACCATCACCAGATGTCCCTTGCAGACATCAAACTATCCAACCTTCTTTTGAAAGAATCAAGTGTATCTGAAGTCACCACTTCTTCTGTCAGACTGTTCCAAAACTTAATTACTCTGTTTGTAAAACTAGTTTTCTTAAATTTGTTCTACATCTTGGCTTAAATAATTTCATACTATGACCTCTAGTCTGGTTATTATGATCTTTAATGAAAAGAGACTCAAAATCTATCTTATCCAACCCTTTTATCATTTTATACACCTCTATCATATCACCCCTTAACCTCCTCCTTTTTAATGAGAACATGCTTAGATACGCCAGTCTTTCCTTATATGTCAATTGTCTTAGAGATGGGCTCATTCTTGTTGCTTGTTTCTGTACTTTTTCAATATCTTGTATCAAATAGGGACTATTAAATTGAATGCAGTATTCAAGGAGGGGTCTCACATATGAAATGTATAGTTGCTTTATAATATTGGGTGATTTGTATTCAATGTGTGTGTGCATGAGATTGAATCTAGCATTTGCTTTATTTCTGATTACCATAGTGATTTGAGGGTTTAAGTTCATTAGTCACAGTGACACAGATGGGCTTCAGAGTTATCAAAATTAAAAGAATGAAACTAACCAAATCTTTGAAAATGGATTTTAAAACCCTTGTTATAAGAAACAATCTGAGCCAATGATGAAGCCAACAGTGCTTCTTATATTAGAGTAACAAGGCATTTATTTTAAGTTATTTATAGTTATATTAGTACATATTTATTATTTTGGTAATTATTCATTTTAGTGCTCCCTCTCCTTTCTGGACCAAAACATATTTTTCTGGTGTTTTTTGGTGTGATTTGTTCAAATCTGACCTTTGTTTCTTTGGAAAATGAGATGTTTTTGAGAAATTTTCATTTTTAAAATTTCTCAAAAATGCTCATATTCCAAAGAAATGAAGGATAAATTTAAACAAAAAACCAGAAAAATGTGTTTACCCAACTTAACCTAACCTAACCTGCATTTTTTTGCAATTTCTTACCTTAAATAGCAGCATTGGGATGTTTGTACATATCAGCAGTGACCAATATGAATTTGTGGAGACATTGTTCAGAGGGATATTCACGGTTAAACAAGTACCATGCAAGATACTTTGGATAGGATGGGAGATAAAGACTGGGTTAATGGCCTGTAATGGCTGGTTATCGGTCTAGATTTTTTTTTTTTTTTTTTTTTTTCATAAAAAATAACTATTACATTTCCTTGATTTTTATCAGTTTCCCTGAGGTTTCAAGGTGTCCTGAATATGAATTTATATGTTAAATTGTCATAGAATGTCTCCTATTGAAAATGAAGGGAGCATTAAAATGAATATTAACTATTATTTTTAATAGTCATAGTTAATGAATATTGAGCATAGAATTAATAAGTAGAAATAATTTATTCTTTTCCAGGCTGTAGCAGGAAATTTGATATTTTGGATAGCTACTAGTCGCAATTCTATAAATAAGATATACAGGGGGTCCTCAGTATCTGACTCCCCACATTTATGTGGCCAAATAATTGTAGAACCATATGGATAAATTCCCCGCACTTAAGAAGTTTCTATGGATAATGTACATGGAATGTAGAAGCGCAATGGAAAACCATTTAAATTTCACTCAGACTCGCTGTTTCACTCACTTTCCCCTACCTCCAACACTCCATCACCACACTCCACCCCCAACCCTGATGCTGTGCACTCTCTCTTGTTAACCATTGCCAGTGCTGAACCCATCCGCAGTTTTCTGGTGTTTTTGGTCTGATTTTGTTGATTTTTTGCACTGTGTGCAATTTAGGGTGCATCAGCCTATAAGGGGTGAAATTTCAAACTTCGGATATTGATTCGGCCCTATGATATTATGGTTACAATCCCCAACAAACCTTCAGTGTCCACGTTTCAAGCTGTTCTGACAATATTTAGTGGGTCCACCTCGAAAATGAAAATTTGACAATTGTGGAATTTTATGGTTTTACTAGGAAATCTTATGTGTAAGCGTTGTAGATTTTTGTTTGAAAAATTGTAAATATAGTTAGTTTTAGGCAAGTTTTAGCCTCAATTCATGAAATTATCTGCCTTTTTAGACTTTTTTTGTATTATTCTGAGAATCATGAAGTGAGTTACCAGGATGCAGGATGAGGACCCAACTTGCCAAGCATCCCACCGACCACCTCCACCTATTGAAAATGGTATTTCATGATAAAATACTTGTAAAAATTGATTTATTGCTTATTGATATCTTAATTCTTCTTCTTTGTCCTTTTTTCTTTTAAAACAGATGATAAAGAAGCTTGCCTCTTTCTCAGATTAGGAGTGGCTTTTCTGTCAGCTTCTACAACTTGGAGAACATTTTGAAGATGTTCTTCAGTCCTTGCAGCCTCATAAAAGTCACCATAGTTTTACTGCCCTCTCAGAGCCATCAGTTATGACATTTATAGCCAAAAGTTTTTCTTTGGAAGATATAAATGATGCTGTTGTTTTCCATTCAACAATCTCAACCATTAAAAAATCATAGTCTAACTGTAGTGAAGAGAATATGAACCATGAGTTTTTGTCAACCAAGTCAGCTAGTGTGGTTTCCGATCGTAGATTGGTAGGAAAATTAGGCTCTCCAAAACTAGATCCATGTCTACCTTCTGGAACCACTGTCTCAATCTTGTGTGGTTTATAGGAAAGTAGATGGTTTGTTATAGCACGAAGTTCATTTTTTGGAACCAAATCGCTGAATAATACAAGAGGAATCATCTCTGATGAAAGGTACCAGAGATGACATTTCAAAGATGTTAGAGCACTGTTTGTTATTTGCTTGTTTACTTCCTCGTATCTAAGAAGCTTTTTGTAAAGCTGCAAATCGTGCCATGGTGCATCAAAAACTGAAGAGCAGGTCATCCACCATGGGTAGTAAATCATTGAAATGAAGGTTGCAAAGTCTCTTAGTTTCAGAATTTGTTGCTTGTTTGTGATTGTTACTGAAGGTAGTTTCGAGATATTATCTTCTAGTAATGCAATTTTTAGAGCATATATTGCTTTACTCATCCATCTGGCTCTATGTATAGCACCAGGTCGCTGAAGGGTTATATCCTTATCACTAGGTCCTGCATTTAAGTATAACACAACTAAGTCAGAAAATTGTTTGTAGTCATATCGTGTATGTTGCTTTTCTATATTACTTATTTGAATTGCATAATCAGTCCATTCCTGAAGAATCTCCTGGACAGCTTTGGAGTACTGATTGAAGTCAATTTTTTTCAATTTTTCATCCTTGGAAATCCACTGAAACTTTTCTCGAAATCTGTTAGACATTAATTTCTGGTCCACTCGAAGTTTCTACTTTCATATCCTGAAACACATGACTCATAATAACTTCACCAACATGATGCCTGCATGCAGACCATAATAAAAGCCATCCAATCTCTTGTTGGATAGTTATGCATGCAGCGCTCACATGTCCCGTGTTGGTTGCTGTAGTGTTGAAAACCAAGTTCACTATTGAATCGGAGCAGTTCCACAATTTCAGTAGCTTCATAACTTCTTCAGTCAAGTTTTTCCCAGATTGGCCACTGCCACCAGCACTAGGATGATATGATGGAATACCAAGTAGTTTGAGATCCATTGAATTTCCAACTGATATGGCTAATCGTTCTTCTGTAACATATTTATCCTGCAGAGTAGAAATTATTTTTGAATCCCAATGAAGAGAGGCCAATTTAGGAGGATTCCAGGATTTTTGAATGGTACTTGAAATTTTTTTGGCTACTTCGCGTCTTGCTCTATCAGCTGTAGCATATGAAGTTGCCACTGCCTTAGTGTTACCACCACATTCTTCAACAAAAGCTTTTGTGAATGCAGCCTGTTGTGCCAGAGTCATTTTCATTCTTGATGCCAAAGAAACAAGTTTTGGTCTTTTCAGAATGTCATGAGGAATGATAGCTTGAGTACCTAAACAGACTGTTGACTGTGTGGATTTTCCATCTTTTTCAGCTCCATCATTAGCTTCTGACTCACTCTCAATGGTAGTTGTATCGCTTGTGCTACTGCTTTCTAATTCAACATAACTGCAAAAAGCTTCAGTGTCTCTCAATTCCTTTTCTTTTCTCACATTTTCTTCACATTTTCGAAAATTAATGCGCTTCATTTTGGATGCCAATTTTGATCATGAGCTCCAAAAGAAGCAATTCTATCCCCTTGCATAGATTGAAGAAATTGTATATCTTCTGGATTACTCATCATTTTTTCGGCATTTTTAATCCACAGTGGAAGTCATTTTAAGTTGCATTTCCATATCTTCTAGTCTTGTCTTTGTACTTTGTAGCTCTCTTCTTTTCACTGGAATTTCTCTCAGTTTCGCATTCTTTTCTGACAACGAAATTATTTTCTCTCATGCTTTTTTCTCAATCATTGGTATATTGGCGTTATTGTAGAATGGTTGAATTTCTGTTAAAACAATTTTAGCTATATCTCGCTTAGTTCTTCTCTCTTTTAGACCCTGTTGCTGGTGAAATAGGAAACATCTAAGAACTTGTTCACTTGTTGGCAAGCGACATCCTACAATCTTTGCATCATTATTTGTGATGCCAGGACCTAATTCCAAATATACAGGTTTTTTTTCGTGTTTTTACATCAACTTTATCTGCACCACTTGAACAAGTTTTACCACTAGAAGTGGCTTCACTGGCTTTACCACTATTATCCATTATATCATATATCAACTATTATCACCAACATATATCAAAAATTGACCTGTAATAGAAACATAGATTGATATTAAAGTAGTCTACATGCCTGAAAATAAGAAAAAATAGCTATAGGTATTTCATGATGGCAAATGATGTTTATTAATAGTAGCTATGGCTTAAACACAAGCAAACCAAACATACTAGGCCTATAGTATTTTAAGGATCATTCAATTCAATAAAATAAAGGTATATGTGAAAAAATAATTTAAGGCAATTTATCCCAAAAATTGTCATTTTTGTAAAAGTTTAGGAGCTAGGTGGACCCAGTAGATATTAATTAATTGACCTGAAATTTTGCATGTGAATTTTTTTTTAGGGAATGTAACCATAATAACGTAGGGCCTAGTGATGTTAAAAAACGGTTTTTTTTATGTCCATGTTTTTTTTTTTTGTTTTTTTTT
Source organism: Bathynomus jamesi (assembly GCA_023014485.1). Taxonomy (NCBI): domain Eukaryota; kingdom Metazoa; phylum Arthropoda; class Malacostraca; order Isopoda; family Cirolanidae; genus Bathynomus; species Bathynomus jamesi. The sequence continues at coordinate 50,558 of JAJOZX010000202.1, read as the reverse complement.
GTTTTTTTTAATAATTAATATAGATATTGCCAATTTAATTATAAGGTATACTTTTGCAATGATATATATTATAAAAATAAATAAATAAATAATAAAATAGGCCATATGGTACCAGTATAGAATGTCCTTTTCAGCCTATTTACAGAAAAAAACTGGCCTCCTTCTTGCAATGAAAGTCTCGTATCTTGAGATCCGTTAAACTTGCGAGAGCACTAGCTGGGAGCTGACTGCCCATTGTCCAACCTTTCCAGGACTCTCCCATCCATGCCTCGGATTTTGAATCTCCCACTTAACTATCCTTTAGACCCGCGATGACATTTCCCCCCCGAGACCATCCATATATATACATACACATACACCCATATACATATATACCAATATATACATAAATACTTATATACACATATTTATATCTTTTATATACCCCATACACACGCATACATCTAGAATTCCAGATACATACGCAAGCATACTCACATATATACCTACACAAACTCATACACCTCTATTTCGCCCTTTCATTACCTCCGAGATCATTTAGCACATACAGTAATATCCATACAGCCAAAAGAAACCGATTAAGCACAGACAGAGCAGCAAAACTAGTATTTATATCCCAAAATGCAAAATTCCAAGAAAGTGAAGTAAAACATGGTGCTACATTGGCTTCGTCAACATCCAAATCTGCAATAAGTACCAGTACCTGTGATATTGAAACTATATGCTCTAATCAATCTAGTGATAATGATTCTTCAATGGAAATAGAATCAGATAATGAAAGTTAAACAGCATTAGGTTAACACAAAGGTTAAAGAAAGAGATGAATATTTTAATTTTTTTTATTTTTCTATTTGGAATATATATATATATATATATATATATATATATATATATATATATATATATATATATATATATATATATATACACACACACACACTGGTATTCTTGCCAATCACAATTATATATATTGTTTTATACCAGTATTATGTATTTTTTATTATGTATATTATACCAGTACCTGTGATATTGAAACTAGCATATATGCTCTACCCAATCTAGTGATGATTCTTTCATGGAAATGAAGGTTAAACAACATTAGGTTAACAAAAAGGTGAATATTTTTTTTTCTATCTGGAATATATATACTGGTACTCTTGCCAATCACAATTATGTATATTGTTTGAAACGAGGAAGAATGTTTCATGTTCTAGTTAAAAAATATATATACATAGGAAAAACAAACCCTCACTTTTTATTTCTATTATATACTTTTTGTGTGATTCACTTTTTCTAAATGATGACTATATATACTAGGTATAACCGTATAAGCATGGTAGTATAGTAAATTATAGCTAATACTAATATACTTATTAGATTAAAGGAAGAAAAATATGGAATAAGTTTAAAACAATAAAAAACAAAAAAAAACAGACTATCTTCGTTTTAAACAAAAAAATGACAAAAAAAACGACACAATAAAAAACGACTCACATCACTAGTAGGGCCAAATCAATTTCTGAAAGTTGCCATTTTTGATGCACCCTAAATTGTGCATTGTCTCTCCACCATGTCAGGGGATTGCAGTCCTCATCAATGCAGTGCTGGTCAAGTTAGCTATCCACCTGGCTAACAATAGGGTTCTGAGAAGCTGTAGAGGTAGCTGGAGCAGCCATAAAATTGAACAACTTGCACTGCTCTGGTGCTGGCTGGGACTGGGAGGAATCAGAAGCCCCCCCCCCCCCCCCACACACACACACAGTAAAGTGGGGGTAATTGTGCCCACATATGTTTAAATCTATATAAAGTAGTATTAGAAATTGAATTCCTAATTAAAATTTTGTTTGGAGGTATGCACTTCATCATTAATGTCTAATTTACATATGAAAGGCAAATCAGTTGTCTAGATAATTTTTAAAAATTATTTAATTGGTACAATAATTTTTCTCTCAAAATGAACTAAGCATTTAACCAGAAACATTATACATTGCCAAACTGTGAAGGAAAATAAAAAACTGGCCAATTTTTTGCATATGAACTATAAATATGTTAAGGTAGATTTGATTAAAGTTTCAGTTCTGTATACCCATATGAAGTAGGAATTATTACCCTTCGGGCAATTGCGCCCACTTTGTCTGGGGTAAATGCGCCCAGTTATAAATATTATTTTCTACAGCATTTCTATATGTTTGTGTGCTTTCTTGGTTTAGTGACATTTTGTGTTGTTATGCAAACTAAAAGTCTTTATATTGTTTTCCTAAAAGTCCATATTTATTTTCTAGGTCAATATCTAGGTAATTGTTGAGATGGTCTGGAACTATAAACCTACAGTGACCATGACCTTCAGGAAGCATTGCAGCTCATCCAAGAAGGTCAGAGCATTTGAAGCGTATCCACTCAGATGCAGATACCAAGGCGAACTCTACGTGATCATTTCAGTGGTGCTCGGAAACACGCTATGGCTGGTAGACCAACTGCACTCTTGCTAGAAGAAGAGTGAAGCATAGCACAGCATGCCTCCATTCTAGGTGACTATGGCTATGCATTTGATGACCTAGAGCTCCGTATTTTTGTAAAGTCATTCCTTGATGAATCTGGCCAATGTGTACCCCAATTCAAAGACAATTTGCCAGGTGTTGAATGGGGGAGAAGTTTTGTGAAATGTCATTCACAACTACTCATAAAGCACATGTGCCAAAACATTTCTCGTAAATGAGCTGCTATAAGTACTGAAACTATTAAACATTTTTTTGATAATCTTGCAACTAGTGGTGTAAATGCAGTGCCTTCTGAAGATATAGTGAACTATGATGAAACTAATCTTTCAGATGATCCAAAGTCTAAAACTATGCTGTACAGAAAAGGCATCAAACATGCTGAATGAGTGATGAACACATCTAAAACATCAGTGTCTGTGATGTTTGCTTGTAGTGCTTCTGGTAGACTTTTAGATCCCTATGTAGTTTACTATGCTGAGCATTTAATGGACAATTGGTTAAGAGGTGGGCCTGTTAATGCTCGGTATAATAGAAATAAGTCAGGCTGGTTCAATACTCATTGTTTCAAAGACTGGTTTACAAAAGTTGCTCTACCATACCTACTACAAGAATTTTAATTGAGGACAACCTATCTTCTCATCTCTCTGCAGATATTATCGAAGAGTGTGAGAAGAACAATATAAAGTTTATATTCCTCCCACCCAACAGCACACGTCTCCTTCAACCACTTGATGTTGGCATATATGGCCCTATGAAGAAAGCTTGGAGGACTGTTCTTATCCAGTAGAAGATTATTGCAGGTAAGCATTATGCTACCTTGCCCAAACAGTGGTTTCCTCATCTTCTGCTGAATCTTCTTGCTGTAATGCAGGATACTGGTACCAGTACAACCCAAATGGTGATAAAAGCCTTTCAAACTACTGGCATCTATCCACTCAACAAACAGCGCATACTAGACAAGATCGAATGACCTCATGGAGCCTGCACCAGACTTGGTTAGTCCCTTGGTGATTGCCCACCTCACAGAGCTTAGAAAGTTAGCTGCTACAAAGGCAGGTGCTGTTTCTCGGGGAAGACTCCTAGTATCACCTGGAAAAAGTGTGACCCTCAATGATAACCAGCATGCATCAACATCTGGAATAACAAAAAAGAGAAAATCATTCACCCAAGTACCATCATCTTCATCCTCTGATGATGATGCCCTGAGTGGCATTTCACCAATTCATGAGGTTGAACCGGAATGTGGCATGGAAGAGCCAGAATCCCAGCTTCAAGAAGGAGACTGTGTCCTAGTTAGATTTACATCAAAGAAAACGATTTTCCACTATGTTGGCAAACTTCTGGAATGTGTTTCTCCTGAGATTTGGAACATTGAATATTTCAGGCGTAACTACGAACTATCTTACAATGAATTTATCGTATTTGTACCACCCAACAATCAAGACCTCTTTGAAAGTGAAGCTGTTAACCTTGTTCAAAAACTTCAGAAGCCAACATTCAATAAAAAAGTTTTGTCGCAATGTGTTTGGCAACATATCTCTCCGTTAGGCAGACAATACTTCTGTAATTATTGTACTAAAGTAATAAATAATTCTTTGCTTTATCGGCTTTGTGGTATCTGATTTTTTTTAAAAGAAGGTGACTGGGCGCATCTGCCCCATTCCATGGGGCAAATGCGCCATAGTCTTAGATATTGTCTTAATAGAAAAGTTTAAAATATAGAGTAAACCCTCGATAAGTCAGATTATATAGGGCTCTAGCCAGTCCGACTCGTTGAAAAGTCTGACTCATTGTGAATTACCTTAATTACCCCGACTATTTACCCCTAAAGTGGCATAAATACTCTCTCTAACCTTTTAAGTTTGATTAGTGAGAGTCTAATACAATGTTCAAAATAAACATTAAAAACCAATAAAACTTTGTTTCACTTACCATTGCTGGAATTATTTTGAGCACGAACCACAAAAAATTTTATTGTTTACCTTTTTGTACAATACAGTATTAAAAAAACACTTCACTTAGTAAACAAAACAAAATAATAATAATGGCACTTGACAAAGGAAACAAAACGCTTCTCTCAGTAAAATAATAATAGCACTTGACAGAGGACGAGTCCGACTCATCCTGAATTCCGACTCAACGAAGTCCGAGTTATCGAGGGTTTACTGTATTTCTATTTTTTTTATACCAGGCACAGCCTTGACAATGCCCTACTTGGTCATGAAATAAAATCCAAAAAATTTGCTTCATGTTTTTCATTAACCATAAAAAACTAAAAAAAGTGGGCACAGTAGCCCCATGTTACAGTATATATATATATATATATATATATATATACACACACACACACACACACACACACACACACATATATATATATATATTTTTTTTTTTTTTTAGTTCAGGAAGAACCGATTCACCTCTATTTAAAGGGCATATCTCAGCGGAAAAACAAAGAAAAAGTGAGAGGAAATACAGAGGAAAAAGAAAGGGTGGAGGGGACAGTCGAAGTGGAAAAAGACCAAGGACTGCAGGGTCGAGCCCCATCATCCTTGGGTGCTAGGGCCGGGAGGGCGCACGTGAAACCTCCAGGAACAAGCACGTACAAACGAGCACAAAGAGCACTCAAGAGCACGAGCTTAGAACCCCCTTGCGGGGATATATATATATATATATATATATATATATATATATATATATATACAGTAGACTCGCAACTTATGCAGGGGTTACGTTCCTGGGACCCTGTGTAAAGTCAGAAACCAAAAAAAAGATCCCTTAAATCACTATATATTCTAATTCTGTTATACGTACATATACACTATAACATACCTGTACAGTTATGAATGATGAGCTTATGGAGATGGGCATTTCTGGGTGTTGTTATTTTGAGCTTATTCATCCCCTTCCCACGTCACTGTGGAGGGATCGTCAAGCTCGGATAATGATGCAGGGGAGTATGTGGGCAGCTCAAGGTCACTGTGAGAAGTTGAGGGCATTGACTGATCATCTGATGATGTTGATGGTGAGGTTTTCTTCAAGAACATGGTGATGGGAAGCTGTCGTTTTTGTTTCTTAAGCTGCTGGAACATATATATTGAGCCATAAGGCTTGTAAGTCCTCGTGAGAAGTTGATGATGCGCTCCAGAGAGGGATCATACTCAGAGACTAAGTTTTTCAAGTGCTCGGCCACCTGAAACAATTCACTAAACTTGTGTATATCCCAACATGCTGACTCTGTGTTCTTCATCATCATCATCGCCACTGCCATCGCTGCCATCTTTGTCCACTCTCACTATTTCCTCCAACCCGGCATCAGTCAGAGTTTCCCTGTGCCCTTCAATGAACTACTCAATTTCCTGCTTGATCATGTCTTCAAACCCATCGCCACCTTCACGATGTCCTTTACTTCAGAGTAGATCGTAGGGAATCCTTTGAAGTCACACACACAGTCACTCCACAGTGCCCACCAACAAGAACTAACTGACTCTGGTTTCAGTGCATCCATGGCCTCCTTCACAAAAGTGATGCAATTGGCAATGTTGAATTCCTTCCAGCATGCCAAAACACACTTGTTAGTGCCGTCCTCCATGGCGTTGCAAATGCAGACGAAGGTGAGACGTGTGTATGCTGCCTTAAAGCACCGAATCATGCCCTGGTCAAGAGGATGGAGGTGGAGTTGGGTGGAAGGAATACTACCTTGACGTCATCGTGTGCGAATTTTATGGCATCCGGGTGGCCTGGTGCGTTGTCATTGAACAGCAACATCTTGAAAGGCAGGCCCAGCTTCTCTAGGTAGCTCTTTACCTCGTGGATAAAACATTTGTGGAACCACTTGAGGAAAACCATTGCTGTCACCCAGGCTTTCTTGTTTGACTGCCAGAAGATGGGGAGGAGATTCTTATTTTTTCCCTTCAGAGCATGAGGGTTGGCAAACCTATAAATCAAGCCTGGCTTTATCATATGCCCTGCTGCATTGCCACACAGCAGGAGGGTGACCACCTTCACTAGAGTTGTCTCTAACCTGGCTAGTCACCTTAGCAGCAGTAAATGAGGCACTTGTAGACATGGTTTCACAAATTTCCCTCCCTCGAATCTTGATGGGTCTCACGCTTGATTCATTTTGCCCGTACCTCCGTGCCACAGCGGCGATCGACATGCTACCTTTTAATAAGTCTAGCATGGCCACCTTTTCTTCCAGGGTCATCACAGTGTGTTGTTTCTTCGCTGGAGGACCAGAGGCAGAGGTTGGCTTGTGTTTGGGCATTGTGAACGAGTATGAGAGAGATTTAAACGCACTAAATTGACACACACGAGGCAGCTGTTACTCTGATGATACACGCATGGGAACTGAGATAGACAGACAAGTGGGATGGTGGGGTGGCACCACCTATTTTTTATATTTTTAATTACTGTATATATTTATTATAGTACAGGGTGTCTGAGAATTATCTGTACAATTTTTGGCTATTATTAAAAGTCAACCATGAAGTGTAGAAATTCCAGTGTTGTCCCATTTTACAGAGAATCTCATTAAGTTTTTTCTGATACCAAGTTTTGACAAGTTTTTTAGAAATTCCAGTGTGTCCGAACATTATCTGTACAATTTCATCTTTTAATAAAATTCTTGATAACACACATAAAATTCTTAAGCAAGATTATTTAGAATCTGTATTTTCAAAAGTTTCTTTTATTAAAGTAATGTTGTTACAAACATTCGATATGTGCACCATTAGTGATTCACAAAACATCCAATCGATACTCCAAATGTTGCCATGTACGCTGCAGCATATCCACATCAATTCGCTCAATAGCAGCTGTGATTCTTGCTTTTAAATCATCAATGTCTGTCACCCACGTACATTTCTAAAAAACTTGTCAAAATGTGGTATCGGAAAAAACTTAATGGGATTCTCTGTAAAATGGGACAACACTGGAATTTCTACACTTCATGGTTGACTTTTAATAACAGCCAAAAATTGTACAGATAATTCTCGGACACCCTGTATTATTAAAATTAAAATTTTTTATATTTTTTTATATTTTTTTATATTTTTTTATTTATATTTTTTGAAATTTGGATTTATATTTTCTGAATTTTTAAATTGTAAAATTATAACCTGTGTATAGTTGAAACTGCGTAAGAAAAATCCATGTAAGTTGCGAGTCTATATATATATAATATATATATATATATATATATATATATGAATAGAAACGACATAAGTGTTAAGGAACGTCTCTGCACACGAGGAGGAGAGATAACGAATAATGAAAAATGAGGCGAACCGCCCAGGAATCGAACCCAGGGCCTTCCAATTGCCGGTCGGACGCTCTACCATTATGCTACGGACCTCACTCAATCACAAATCGAAATTCTCCCACATAGGGCAGAAACCAATGCCCTGAGAGGGCACCCTCGCAAATCGTGAATATGCGCATATAACTGCAATGACCGCGCAGTATATAAATGAATAGAAACGACATAAGTGTTAAGGAACGTCTCTGCACACGAGGAGGAGAGATAACGAATAATGAAAAATGAGGCGAACCGCCCAGGAATCGAACCCAGGGCCTTCCAATTGCCGGTCGGATGCTCTACCATTATGCTACGGACCTCACTCAATCACAAATCGAAATTCTCCCACATAGGGCAGAAACCAATGCCCTGAGAGGGCACCCTCGCAAATCGTGAATATGCGCATATAACTGCAATGACCGCGCAGTATATAAATGAATAGAAACGACATAAGTGTTAAGGAACGTCTCTGCACACGAGGAGGAGAGATAACGAATAATGAAAAATGAGGCGAACCGCCCAGGAATCGAACCCAGGGCCTTCCAATTGCCGGTCGGACGCTCTACCATTATGCTACGGACCTCACTCAATCACAAATCGAAATTCTCCCACATAGGGCAGAAACCAATGCCCTGAGAGGGCACCCTCGCAAATCGTGAATATGCGCATATAACTGCAATGACCGCGCAGTATATAAATGAATAGAAACGACATAAGTGTTAAGGAACGTCTCTGCACACGAGGAGGAGAGATAACGAATAATGAAAAATGAGGCGAACCGCCCAGGAATCGAACCCAGGGCCTTCCAATTGCCGGTCGGATGCTCTACCATTATGCTACGGACCTCACTCAATCACAAATCGAAATTCTCCCACATAGGGCAGAAACCAATGCCCTGAGAGGGCACCCTCGCAAATCGTGAATATGCGCATATAACTGCAATGACCGCGCAGTATATAAATGAATAGAAACGACATAAGTGTTAAGGAACGTCTCTGCACACGAGGAGGAGAGATAACGAATAATGAAAAATGAGGCGAACCGCCCAGGAATCGAACCCAGGGCCTTCCAATTGCCGGTCGGACGCTCTACCATTATGCTACGGACCTCACTCAATCACAAATCGAAATTCTCCCACATAGGGCAGAAACCAATGCCCTGAGAGGGCACCCTCGCAAATCGTGAATATGCGCATATAACTGCAATGACCGCGCAGTATATAAATGAATAGAAACGACATAAGTGTTAAGGAACGTCTCTGCACACGAGGAGGAGAGATAACGAATAATGAAAAATGAGGCGAACCGCCCAGGAATCGAACCTAGGGCCTTCCAATTGCCAGTCGGACGCTCTACCATTATGCTACGGACCTCACTCAATCACAAATCGAAATTCTCCCACATAGGGCAGAAACCAATGCCCTGAGAGGGCACCCTCGCAAATCGTGAATATGCGCATATAACTGCAATGACCGCGCAGTATATAAATGAATAGAAACGACATAAGTGTTAAGGAACGTCTCTGCACACGAGGAGGAGAGATAACGAATAATGAAAAATGAGGCGAACCGCCCAGGAATCGAACCCAGGGCCTTCCAATTGCCGGTCGGACGCTCTACCATTATGCTACGGACCTCACTCAATCACAAATCGAAATTCTCCCACATAGGGCAGAAACCAATGCCCTGAGAGGGCACCCTCGCAAATCGTGAATATGCGCATATAACTGCAATGACCGCGCAGTATATAAATGAATAGAAACGACATAAGTGTTAAGGAACGTCTCTGCACACGAGGAGGAGAGATAACGAATAATGAAAAATGAGGCGAACCGCCCAGGAATCGAACCCAGGGCCTTCCAATTGCCGGTCGGATGCTCTACCATTATGCTACGGACCTCACTCAATCACAAATCGAAATTCTCCCACATAGGGCAGAAACCAATGCCCTGAGTGAGGTCCGTAGCATAATGGTAGAGCGTCCGACCGGCAATTGGAAGGCCCTGGGTTCGATTCCTGGGTGGTTCGCCTCATTTTTCATTATTCGTTATCTCTCCTCCTCGTGTGCAGAGACGTTCCTTAACACTTATGTCGTTTCTATTCATTTATATACTGCGCGGTCATTGCAGTTATATGCGCATATTCACGATTTGCGAGGGTGCCCTCTCAGGGCATTGGTTTCTGCCCTATGTGGGAGAATTTCGATTTGTGATTGAGTGAGGTCCGTAGCATAATGGTAGAGCGTCCGACCGGCAATTGGAAGGCCCTGGGTTCGATTCCTGGGCGGTTCGCCTCATTTTTCATTATTCGTTATCTCTCCTCCTCGTGTGCAGAGACGTTCCTTAACACTTATGTCGTTTCTATTCATTTATATACTGCGCGGTCATTGCAGTTATATGCGCATATTCACGATTTGCGAGGGTGCCCTCTCAGGGCATTGGTTTCTGCCCTATGTGGGAGAATTTCGATTTGTGATTGAGTGAGGTCCGTAGCATAATGGTAGAGCGTCGTCCGACCGGCAATTGGAAGGCCCTGGGTTCGATTCCTGGGCGGTTCGCCTCATTTTTCATTATTCGTTATCTCTCCTCCTCGTGTGCAGAGACGTTCCTTAACACTTATGTCGTTTCTATTCATTTATATACTGCGCGGTCATTGCAGTTATATGCGCATATTCACGATTTGCGAGGGTGCCCTCTCAGGGCATTGGTTTCTGCCCTATGTGGGAGAATTTCGATTTGTGATTGAGTGAGGTCCGTAGCATAATGGTAGAGCGTCCGACCGGCAATTGGAAGGCCCTGGGTTCGATTCCTGGGCGGTTCGCCTCATTTTTCATTATTCGTTATATCTCCTCCTCGTGTGCAGAGACGTTCCTTAACACTTATGTCGTTTCTATTCATTTATATACTGCGCGGTCATTGCAGTTATATGCGCATATTCACGATTTGCGAGGGTGCCCTCTCAGGGCATTGGTTTCTGCCCTATGTGGGAGAATTTCGATTTGTGATTGAGTGAGGTCCGTAGCATAATGGTAGAGCGTCCGACCGGCAATTGGAAGGCCCTGGGTTCGATTCCTGGGCGGTTCGCCTCATTTTTCATTATTCGTTATCTCTCCTCCTCGTGTGCAGAGACGTTCCTTAACACTTATGTCGTTTCTATTCATTTATATACTGCGCGGTCATTGCAGTTATATGCGCATATTCACGATTTGCGAGGGTGCCCTCTCAGGGCATTGGTTTCTGCCCTATGTGGGAGAATTTCGATTTGTGATTGAGTGAGGTCCGTAGCATAATGGTAGAGCGTCCGACCGGCAATTGGAAGGCCCTGGGTTCGATTCCTGGGCGGTTCGCCTCATTTTTCATTATTCGTTATATCCTCCTCGTGTGCAGAGACGTTCCTTAACACTTATGTCGTTTCTATTCATTTATATACTGCGCGGTCATTGCAGTTATATGCATATTATATATATATATATATATATATGAAAATTATTTCACGAAAGTAACACGTGAAAAATATTTATGATGAATAAAACCACGAAGGAAAGGAAACACAAAATGGTGCTCAAGCGCTTTCGTCTAATGACATCCTCAGGAACACTGAAGTATATAAAGAGTTCAAGACTATATATAGGTTACAAAAAAAAAATATATATATATATAGTAAATATAGAAATAAAAATTGTGGGAGGAGCATACACATTAAATATATATATATATATTTTTTTTGTAACCTGCATACAGTCTTGAACTCTCTATAAACTTCAGTGTTCCTGAGGATGTCATTAGATGAAAGTGCTTGAGCACCACTCTGCTTCCTTTCCTTCATGGTTTTATTCATCAAAATATTTATTTTTCATGTGTTAATTTGTGAAATAATTTTCATTATATATATATATATATATATATATATATATATATATAAATAAATATAATGGGATGAATTTCACAATTAAACACGTGAAATGAATGAATGCTGCAAACCCACAAGGAAAAAGAAAAATGATTCCAAGGCCTTTCGTGTATTCAGAGCTTCACCTCGTCAGGGAATGAAGAGAGAAGGCAAGATGCCCATAAATATATACAACGTAGCGGAAACCAAAGCAATTAGCACATACTTAACAAGAGTTAATGAGAGGCAAAAGGAATTTTAACAAGATCTTGTCAATTTTATACATTCCTGCACTGTTATTGAAATTGTTTTTAAAATGAATAAATGCACATTCTAGAATATTTCTTTCTATTATATATCTGTTTTTAACAAGCATTTTAGAACTATCCCACTTGATGCTATGATTACATCTATACATATGGTTAAACAAAGCATTGGAATTATTAGCTGTTTTACCCTAATATCTAACATTTTACCCGTTTGGCCTATATATATACTGAGTAGTGATGTAGCGGATATGGAAAACTGATGAGTGGGTAGTTGGGAGGTAACGAAAATGGTTCACTGAGTAGGTAGGTAGTTAATCTAACAATCATTAAATTCCTTTTATGTCAATAACTGGGTGGATGAAACCAATTGGTTGCTCACCAGAGTTATTCTCCACACTAGTATTTATATACTGTGTGGGAGGAGCGTGCTCGGTAATAAGGATACATTACCGCTCAACCAACCGAGGAATAAACCAAGACAACGCTGGTACAAGAAGCCCCGCGAAGAGGAGAACAAAAGGAGAACAAAGGGAGAACTAAAACGACGAACGGGGCGAGAGGACGTACCAGCAAAGTGCGCTCTCGACAAACATAACCGGAGAAGGGAGAGACTCAAATAACTAAAAGTAAGTGACTAATTGAGTTTTTACACCAGTAAGTTATAAGCATTAAATTAAGCTGGGTCAGACAAGTTAGGCCTACATTGTGGCCTAAGACCCAGCATCAACTCATAGCTTAACAAAGGTGAAGGTAGATTGCCCTAACCTAATTCTTGTGAGGAATCCTACTGTGGACCTCAATTTATCTGCCCGCTCTGGACCATTTCCGGAATCTCTAGGCTGACCCCTCTAGGCTAGACTTGATCTACTCTATAGTTAGACTGGAGATATAAGGGGTGGGTTAATTGTGGACCAATTCATACAGAGCATTTTTCGCATTGGTGGTCCGTGTGTGGGGAATTTACAAACCTTAAGCTTACTTAACAAAAATTGCAGAATTAGGCTAAATAGTCTAGCCTAAGCCTAACCTGAGCAAGCCTAATTAGGTCTACAACCTAGGGCCTAACTAGGAAACATTTACAAAGGAGTCTCATTCTCTTATAAGCTTAGACCTGAGTGACACACAAGTACTTGGGGGGATTAAACCAAATTTGAACTTGACTGTTTTGTCTGTGCTCTCTCTTCTCTGGTAATTTCTTCTTGTCCTCTATTTCATTACGATCCCCAGTTAAACAATTTTGACTTAGACATGGACAGTGCAGAATTGAAAAAGTTAAAAAAGAAAAGGGGGGCAAAGTTGGGAGCTGTTACAAAGGCTGTGAACACTTTTAACAATATTACACAACCAGGTAAGAAAAATATAGAGTGTGTAATTATTAAATTAGAAATTATAAAGAAGGAAATAATAGCCATTAATGAGAGTATTTCAGAGTTAGTTGAATCCGAAATGGCTGAAGAACAATTGATAGACCTTTACGCTGATGATGATGATCAGGTAAGCTCAATTGAACAGCAAATAAGGGAACTACGGTCTCGGTTGACTGACTTAACACCAAAAAAACCTAATTCTGATTTTAATCAAAGTAGGGCTAACCTTCAACAAAATTTAAGTGGCATGCAAAATCCTGAGTCACAAGAATTGAGGGCTCAGTTACCCATTTTGCAAATACCAACATTTGAAGGGGACACGGTACAATTCCCATCTTTCATTGACAAATTTGAGAATTTAATAGGTAATAAACCTTATATTTCAACTGTTGAAAAGTTTAGTTACTTAACTAGTTCCCTTAAAGGCCCAGCCTATAACCTGATAGCCTATTTACCAGCCGTAGGGGATTCATATGAAGTAGCTATTGATCTTTTAAAACGTAATTACGTTAATAAAGATGTGATTATATATGAATTATCTCAACAAATTTTTGAATTTGCACCATAAAAGATAACCATAGTGATATGGAAAATTTTTATACAAAATTAGAAGCTATTATAGGACAACTGGTTAGCAATGAGATAGATATTAAAACTTCATCTTGGCTTATACAAAGCATAGTACTTAGGTGCCTTCCTTCGAGGGTTAAAGATAATTTAATTCTAAAGACGGGAGAAAATTATCCTAATTTAGCACAAATAAGACAACACTTCCCCAATATCCTAACTAATTACAACTTGAGAGATTTCCAACACATAAGACCCAGACTATGGATAAACCAAAGACTGTTCCCAGAGACCAACTAGCTACAGCCAAACAGACAAAACTTGATACTGTAGAATCAAATGTGACCAACTACAAAACACGAACACCTACATTACAGAACTTTAATGTAACTGCTGCCTCAACTTACACACCATATTGCAAATTTTGTGCAAGTAATGAACACAGTAGTACTGGGTGTGACAAATATTCAGATTTTAACCAAAGGGCTAAAAGATGTGAACAGTTGAACCTGTGTAAAAAGTGTACTGGCCAGGGACATTATAAGAAAGACTGTAAATCTAGGTAAGATTCAAGTGTAAGTTTTGTAAAAGTTTACGACATGTCTCATCAATGTGTGATTCACTAAAGTGTCCAAATAATAGTACTCAAACTCAAAAGATACCTCCCCCAAACAAAGGTAATCAAGAAAATGCCACTTTCATGGGACATTCTGCTTGTTCAAACAATGTAACAAGAAACACCGAGATTCTTTTACCAACTATTACTTTGGACTTAGTGAATAGTGAGGGTAGTACCACTCCAGTGAGATGTCTTATAGACTGTTGTTCTCAACAAACATTTGTTTCAAAAAATGTAGTTAATAAATTGGGTTTGACACAAACCCGAATGAACAAAACCTCAATATTGCGTCCTTTGTTAAGGATAACTCGGACAAAAATAGCTATAAGACAATTGACCTGGAACTACATTTAGAAAGTAAATTCAAGAAAATTGAAGCAGTTATTATTTCTAAAGTAGGACAAAACAAACTGGTTATACCCAAACTAGAACAAACCATAAATCATTTGAAAAAACACTACAAAATAGCTGATAGACATATCACTAACAACACAATAGCTAACATTGAAATGCTAATAGGGGCAGATTATATTAATCTTATTCATAAGGGCATAGTAGAGATAGGTAATGGTATAGCTATTCAGACTCCATCAGGGATAGCCCCTTTGGGTGACCTATCAGAATACAACCTAGACCTAAACCAAAACAGTGCATGACCAACAAATACTATGTGCCTCAACTCAGTCCTACATAACACCTGTAAGAATAGCAACACTTTGAATAATATTATCTCAACTGAGAACATTAATTCATCATTATCAAATGAAACTTTGGATGAGGCAATTCAAACTTTATGGTTGCTAGAATCTGTGGGTATACATGACACACATCAAACTTCAGAAGATCAGTTAATGGTAGAAAGATTTGAAGACACCATTCAGTGTAAAGACAATAGTTATTTTATTGAGTTACCTTGGAAAATAAATTGTCCAACTTTAAGAGATAATCTCAAAGTAGCTAAAGGACATTTATATAAAGTAATGAAAAAACTCAAACAAGAAAATAATGTAAAAATATATAATGATGTCTTCAAAGAACAGCTACAGAAAGGCTTCATTGAAGAAGTAACAGATAACCCTTTTAAAAAAGATGGTTGTCATTATTTAACCCACAGGGGGGTTTATCGACAAGATGCCCCAACAACAAAACTCAGAGTAGTATATAATTGTAGCCTCAAAGACAGTGATAAACACAGTTTGAATATTCAGATTGCTTGATTGAAGGTCCTAATCTCATTTCTGACCTTGTGAAGATCTTACTGAGGTTCAGGTTAGACAAATATGCTGTACAAAGTGACATTTTGAAGGCATTTTTGAGAATAAATCTTAAAAATGAATATGATAAGAACCAACTTAGGTTCTTATGGTTCAAGGATCCATTTGATTTGAATAAAGGGTTCATAACCTATAGATTTAATGTTGTGTTGTTTGGAGCCAATTGCTCACCTAGCCTATTAGCATTGACAATTAAACATCATTTAAACCAGTTTAATAACTCTCTAACATTGAATTCCTTAAGGAACATTTTTACGTAGACAATCTAATAGGCTCAACGACAACAAAATCTGAATTATCTGAAGTCTATGAACACTCTCAAAACATTATGCAACAAGGTAACTTTGAACTTAGAGAGTGGATTTCAAATAATGAGGATTTAAACAAAAAGATTTTAAAAGATAATAATGGTCTTACTGAGCCATCAGACAGAGTTAAAACTTTAGGTATGAACTGGTATTTGGATGCAACTTCTAACAGTCATGATTCAATCTGTACTAAAGGTTTTAAACTTGATGAGGAAGCAAATACTAAAAGACAATATTATCAGAGGCTTCCAAAATTTTTGATCCTATGGGTCTATTCCTGCCTTCAACAATAAATCAAAGATTCTCCTCCAAGAAATTTGGAGGACAAATGTTGGGTGGGATGATCCAATAACAAATGAAAATCAAAAATCTTGGAAGAAGTTAGCTACTGATTTAACAAAAGTGCAGAACATTAAAATTCAAAGGTGCTGTGGGTTTAGGGATAAGCCCCAGAGGCTTCATGTGTTTGCTGATGCAAGCACACAAGCTTATGGGTGCTGTGCGTATCTTGTAAGCCCTACAGAAAGTCATCTAATTTATGCAAAAGGGAAAGTTGCACCTCTCAAACCTACCCGAACCATACCTCAATTGGAACTATTGGCTGCTACATTAGCCATTAAAACCATTTCATTGCTTAAGGATGCTTACTATGATGTGTTCATAACTAATATCCACGTCTGGCTTGACAGTCAGATTTGTCTTGCTGGATACGGAATGATAGCATTAATAGTAAGAATATCTTTGTAAGAAATAGCTGACGCTAATGAAAGCCTACAAGTAAACTTTCACTATGTTCCAACTAAACAGAATCCAGCAGACTTTCTGACCAGAGGTTTATCCTACAAGTTGTTGAAGTCAAACAAAACTTGGTTTATGGGACCTAAGTGGCTCTGTAATACAGACCAATGGCCTGTGGAACAAGTTAACTTGACATTAAATTTAATCTTTTCAAATGAAAAGGTTGAACCAATCACTAATTATGAAAAGTATTCTGATTTCAACAAACTTGTTAGGGTGACAGACTACTGTTTGAGGTTTGCTCACAACTGTTTAGCTACAATTAACAAACAGCTAAATAAAAATAATCATAATTATACAGAGTTGCAACCCAATACTGGATAGGCCAAGCCCAACAAAAAGAGTACAATAAAGAGTTAGAATTCTTAACTAATGGGAAACAAACAAAAGAACCTGTACCATCAGTAGTTGTGGATCTAAACTTGTTCAGGATGAGGAAGGCCTTCTAAGGTGTAAAGGGAGATTAGACAAATCAAAACTGTCATACAAAAGCAAAAATCCAATCCTTTTACCTAGATTTAGCTATTTGACAACATTAATAATCAGGAAAACACACAATGATGTATATCATATGGGGGTACCACAGACACTAACTACATAAGAAAAACTTATTGGATACCCAAGGAAGGATCACTGTTAAAACAGTCCTGAGTGAGTGTGTACATGTAGGCGTATTCATGCTAGGCCCTATAGGAAACCAAATCCTCCTGCTTTGCCAGAGGAGAGAGTTACTCTCAACAGACCCTTTGAGACTGTAGGCATTGACTATACAGGAGCATTGACTGTAGGGGTGGGTGACACTGAACAAAAAATGTACATTGTACTGTTTACATGTGCAGCCTCACGAGCTGTTTATTTGGATGTTGTGGAGGACCTAACAGCAGAATCTTTTGTTGCTGTCTTTAAGAGATTCTGTGCATGACATTCAGTACCCAAAGACAGTTGGACTGACAATGCTACATATTTCAAAGCTGGTGAACAAGTCATCCACGACTTGTTAAGCAATGAAATCACACAATTATATATACAAAAATACAAACATAAAGTGGAAGTATATTCCGGTTGCCTCTCCTTGTATGGTTCTATCTGGAGAGGAATATACAGACAGTAAAGAATTGCTTGAAGAAAGCAATTGGCAAAAAACAGATACACTTATTTGGGTTACTCACTCTCCTGGCTGAGATTGAGAACATCATTAACAATAGACACTCACTATGTGAGTGACAACATTAATGACCCAGAACCATTAACTCCAAATCATTTGATTCGGGGAGAACAAGTTAGTCTCCTGCCAGACTACAATATAGACTCTCTCAGAAGACCCAAACTGACTCAACGACATGATGAGCTCCAGACTAAGTTACAACATTTAACTAGAGTTAAAGCTCATTTCATTAAACAGTGGAAAACTGAGTACTTGATGGGTCTAAGGGAGAGACATAAACAAATGACTAAGAAGGATTGGTCTGACACAATTAAGGTAGGGGACCTTGTTCTCATACATGACAGTACTCCAAGACAAAACTGGCCTCTGGCTAGAGTTTCAGAACTCAGACCAGGGGCAGATGGGGTAACAAGAGTGGTCAAATTAAGGACTTCAACGGGTGACACAACAAGAGACATTTCTCTTTTGTACCCTTTAGAGTCTGGACCCAAAACAATGGACTTTGGAGAACCTTCTCCACTGACAGTAACAACTGGAGACACTGAACTTCCAGTAACTATTCCTTTGACAGTAGGAGTGGTAACGCATCCTACTACAACATTAACAGACACAAGACCTCAGCGACAAACAGCATTAAAAGCGCGACTATTTTTACAACAAAAAATAGATGCTGGGGAATTGTAATTTTATCTTCTAACTTTCATTTTTCTTTTCTTATGGTAAAGACCATAGACAGTTTCATCCTATGGATGTATATTTTATCTTCTAATTAAATGCTACACCTTCTCCATGAGAAGGTGAGGATAGGCACTGTTAATCAGATTAACAGGCATTTACAGTTAAATAGTTAGCTAGTCTACACTCAGACAAAAATTGGTGACAATGACACCAAAATTTTTATCTCCCGGGGCCCCCAGTATATGGAAACAACTGATGAGTGGGTAGTTGGGAGGTAACGAAAATGGTTCACTGAGTAGGTAGGTAGTTAATCTAACAATCATTAAATTCCTTTATGTCAATAACTGGGTGGATGAAACCAATTGGTTGCTCACCAGAGTTATTCTCCACACTAGTATTTATATACTGTGTGGGAGGAGCGTGCTCGGTAATAAGGATACATTACCGCTCAACCAACCGAGGAATAAACCAAGACAACGCTGGTACAAGAAGCCCCGCGAAGAGGAGAACAAAAGGAGAACAAAGGGAGAACGAAAACGACGAACGGGGCGGCGAGAGGACGTACCAGCAAAGTGCGCTCTCGATAAACATAACCGGAGAAGGGAGAGACTCAAATAACTAAAAGTAAGTGACTAATTGAGTTTTTACACCAGTAAGTTATAAGCATTAAATTAAGCTAGGTCAGACAAGTTAGGCCTACATTGTGGCCTAAGACCCAGCATCAACTCATAGCTTAACAAAGGTGAAGGTAGATTGCCCTAACCTAATTCTTGTGAGGAATCCTACTGTGGACCTCAATTTATCTGCCCGCTCTGGACCATTTCCGGAATCTCTAGGCTGACCCCTCTAGGCTAGACTTGATCTACTCTATAGTTAGACTGGAGATATAAGGGGTGGGTTAATTGTGGACCAATTCATACAGAGCATTTTTCGCAGCGGATGTCATTTTTTTCACATCCGCGGATGAGGATGTTTGATTTCAACATCCGCGGATGCGGATGTCTACATTTTCGTTATTTTTTAGGATATATTCGAGATTTGTTGTGTTTAACGTATATAATAAGTTATTATATAGAGAGAGCTGTAGCTATAATGTAGTATAATTGATTAATTGTACAATAATTGCTGTACTTTTCTCTGAACATATAAAATAATATGAAGCATCTAACTAATATAGAAATCAATTAGTGAATTCGTCTGCAAATAAATTTGTTATATTTTGTTGAGTTTCAGCCACAATTGGAAACCATAATTGTGTTACCAGGATGCGGGATGTGAACCCAACTCAAATGCACCCCACTGACCTCTTTCCCCAACCTCCACCCTTATAGAAAGAGATCTTTAATTAGTTTGATAACTATTTATATTAAGTTTAAAGTTTTATTAGGCATATTTATAAATGAGTAATTAAAATAAAGTAAACTAAGATGTTCATCGTTTAATGTTCAAACTTAATTATAGGAAGGTTATGCTTAAGGAACATTAATTTTTCTGCCTTTTCTGCTGCCAGTCTGTTTCTCTTTTCATCATATATTAATCCAGCACTGCTAAATAATCTCTCGCTTGGTACGTTTGTTGGAGGACAGGCTAAATGTTTCCTTGCAAGTTTACTCAAGTATGGATAGATATTCTGCGTATTTTTTCACCAACTAATAGGATTGTCACATGCAGCCAGGTGTTTTTCTTGGTGATAGCTCTCGATCATTTTTACTACATCTTTTGACATCGCGTAGGTCTCGTCATTGCTGCTTGACTCAAGAAACTGAGAGACAGTTTCTGTGATAGATTTGCTTGTTGAAGGTGTTGGTTCTGTCACTGAAACTTTTATTCTTTTGGTGGGTGGTGAAGCGACAGATTCAAGAGATTGAAGCTCTTCAACTGCTTTGCCAAGTGATGATTTAACTTGTTCTAATGTACTAGGTGAAAATAACTTAGCTTTGTAATGTGGATCTAAGTAGGTTGCAAGAGAGTAACTTCATACAAGAACAGCCTCTCGTCTTGTCGCTTGCATCACTTTTGCGCACAATGAACTACTATTAATATAGTAGAATTTGATAATTTCCGCTTATTAATGACATTTTATCTCAACGGTCCACATCCGCATGACATCCGCAGTCCAAAGTGCGGATGTGGGTGCGGATGCGGATGCGAGAAAATGTGTGGATGTTCCGCGGATGCGGATGTGACCTACATCACTAATACTGAGTTACATTGTGTACATCCAATTGAATACACACAACCAACAACATTTTCTGGGCTATTCTTTATTGGCATGATTTAACAGTATTATTATACTTAAAGACTACATTGATGCCAATTGCTTTAAGTAGTCGGGAGATATTGAAAATTAACATGGTAAGGTAGGCTAAGGATATTTTTACGCTCAAATTCTTTTACAGTTACATTATTATAATACCTATTTTTGGCTTTCCTAAGACAATTATCTAAAAATGAAATAGGATAACATAACTTAGTATCAATATTCATGATATTGCATAACTCGGAATCTAAAAATTCAGGACTGACAACTCTCAATGCTCTAAGAAACATAGCAGAGAAAATAGAGGATTTAATCAAGGGATGATGGTCAGAATAAAAATGCACATAAGAGTTATTAGTAGGTTTGCGATAGACTTCAAATTTGAACTGATTAAAGCATCTCCAAATTTTTAGATCCAGAAAAGATAGGCTTCCATCATTTTATTTTTCAACTGTGAACTTAATAAATGGGACTGAATTGTTGAGCTTACCAAGAAATAAGTCAACATCCAAATTATTAGGCCAGAGGCATAAAATATCATCTATATACTGTACCAAACCAGGTTAAAATTAACAATTGAAGGCAAAATTCTACTTTACAAAAAATTCCATATATAAATTAGCTAGTACAGGTGAAAGGGGATTTCCCATCGCCAATCCAAACAACATAGCATAAAATTTATTTTCAAACTGAAATTTACAATCTTTGACACAAAGCTTAATTAACTCAATAATCTTGAGTGTTGTGTTGAACAGGGAAAGAATATTCAGAGATCTTATCTTTTAAAAAATCAAGTAGGTCATCAACAGGGACTTTTGTGAATAATGAGCATACGGTACATCAAAGCTTACCAATTTGAAATTAGGGTCATTAGGAAACTTCAGTTTGTTAATAAGATCCATGGTATTTACAATGTCACTTAGAAAGAGAACCAACTAATGGCATTAATAACTAACTAACCATTTAGATAGCTTATAGGTTATGGAGCCTACTGAGCTAACAATAGGCCTCATGAGATTATTAACTGTGTGTTTTTACTAAGCCGTACAGATATGGTAGTGACGGATTGATACTAAGAAACTGCTGCAAAAACCCATTATAGTTATTTTTTAATATTTCTCTTAATTTTCTGTTAAACATTTTATTAACATCCTCCACTGGGTCTCTATTTAGGGGTTTGTACGTGTTGTGATCACTCAATAATGTATTCATCTTTTCACAGTGCGGGAATGTATAAAATTGACAATATCTTGTTAAAATTCCTTTTGCCTCATTAACTCTTGTTAAGTATGTGCTAATTGCTTTGGTTTCCGCTACGTTGTATATATTTATGGGCATCTTGCCTTCTCTACTCGAAAGGCCTTGGAATCATTTTTCTTTTTGTGGGTTTGCAGTATAATATATATATATATATATATATTGAAATTACACTATAATGAAAATGTAATGTGTAATGATTCATTACAGACCTTTCATTACCATTATCATTACCATTATTGCCTCAAAATTTCTTTCATTATCATTACAAGAGATTTGTAATTAATTATAATTAATTACCATTACATTGTTAATGACCCCCATGTCTGAGTCATGGGTACTTGCCACAGTCCATTTTGTCAGTTGTATTGTTGCCAGTTGTTAAAAATAAGGGTGCTAGTATCTGTGATAAGAATAATTATAGGCTAATAGCACTTGCCATATACTTTCTAGAGTGTTATAAAATGTCATTTATAATAGGATAAGTACTTACTTGCAGACTTACGACAATCAGTTTGGCTTTAGAGTGAAACATGGTACTGACATGTGTATTTATATGCTAAAGGAAGCCATCCTAAAGTACAAGATGTCAAGTAGCAATGTATATTCCTATTTTTTGGATGCATCAAAAGTATTTGATAGAGTTAACGATCACAAACTTTTCAAGAAACTCGTGTCGAGGGGTACCTAAATATATACTTAGGATACTTGCATTCTGGTATACAGAGCAGACCATGTTCGTAAGATGGAAAAGCACTGTGTCATCAGGTTTTAAGGTACCCTAACTAATGATGGTAGGCAAGGAGGTATATTATCACCCTATCTTTTCAGTATATACATGAATGACCTTACCAATGAACTAAAAACTGCACATACTAGCTGTGTCATTGGAAAGGAAAAAATTAATCATTTAATGTATGCTGATGACCTTGTTCTTCTGTCACCCTCTCCCCATGGGCTGAGAGTACTATTAGAGATATGTGAACAACATGGTATAGAAAATGACATCACCTATAATGGGGCAAAGAGTTATATTTTGATTTTTAGGTGTAGTCTACTGAAACCTGTATCATGTGGGTATTTTGAAATGAATGGTCAGGCAATACTTGTCAAAGACACACTTAAATACTTAAGTCACGAGCTGCGAGATGAACTCGATATTGAGAGGCAACATAAAAAGCTGTATGTACAGAGTAACATGCTAGTAAGGAAATTTGGTACGTGTTCAGAATCAGTTAAAATTTATCTTTTTAGAACTTACTGTACTGCATTGTATACATCCCATCTGTGGTGGAACTATACAAAAACTGCTATGAATAAAATCTCTGTTGCTTATAATAATATTTTTTGTATGCTCTGTAGGGAACCAAAATGGTGCAGTGCCAGTTTTTTGTTTACTATGTGTAACCTACCTACCAGCTAAATGTTAATCCGGAAGAATATATATAATTTCATTACGTGTTGTTGTAGAATGTCCTGTCTTCAGATACTGTGTACCTCTCACCTATATGGCAGTCTTGGTTCAGACAACTGCTGGTTCACAATACCTTATTTTTGTAATGTAGCCAAGATTATATATGCATATTAAGCTGTTATAATAAGTGGCTATGTAATAATAAGTGTTATAAGTGTTATGTCTCGTGTAATAATGATATACATAAAATTGTCAGATAATTAATCAAACTGTGTGCCAGTATGCTAGGTTAAGTGGCTATGTTGGCCTTATTTTTGTATTAAGTTCAGTGTATACGTAAGATTGTATTTGTATGTTAGGTTAAGTGGCTATGGATTGTGAATGATCTGCAATAAAGATGGTTTTGTTTGTTTGTTTGTTACATATATACATATGCATGTATTCAGTATTTTGCTTTTCTATTTTGTGTTTTAGTGAATAATTGTTTTTCACTGATTTGTCAAGTCTGTAAATGTGGTAAACACTGTGAATCCACATTGACATCCAGCATAATAATATGGGACTGGGTCTCAAATGTGATCCAGTTAGTTATTGTTATCCATGGTACATGTAGTTACAATGTGGATAGGATAGGGCAGTGGACTCATGAATTCAATTTATTTTTGTGACTGTGAGGCATTGTCATAATAAACATTAAGTTAGTAGGTAGAGCTTTTTATAAACATTTTAGTTCAATATACTTCTGACAGTTTTCACATTAGATTAATAAATTTTATGAAGGGAATTGATTTTTTAAAATCTAGGCAGAGTTGGCATTGGCACGAGCTAAATTTTGGAATTGGTACATCACTACTTGTAACCTTTCTCCTCAATTATTCTAGAAAATTCTGTTGGGTAATTTTTGGCCTCCTGATGATCAGCAGAGGCAGATGCCCCCCACTAATTTCACATTGTGAAAGTTGTAGCATTTTCTGAACCTATCAAACCCTCCTGCATTTGCACTAAAATGAATATTAGTGGATGGTTCACCATATTGTTTGCAGATAGTGTTATATAGGCACCAAGGCCTTTCCACGTATGACTGATCCACTCACTGGTGCCCATTTCTGAATTTGGTCTTTAATCCATACATTAAGCAATGTTTCTACTCTATTTAAGTCAGGGTTGGCACCCAAAAACCCACCAAAAACCCAGCACAATATTCTGCTGTCTTTTTTGTACTTCCAGCATCTACTACTGAAATCAGATATGGCTTTTTTCCATTATGAATACTGTGCGCAATAATAGAATCATTACCTACTGAACTCCAGCCATCTTGTATAAGGGTAATGGTACAATTATCAAGATTAAGATCACTCTTCATTTCATGGATTACTTCTTCATTAACTTTTATTAACAGATCAGATGCCAACCTTTTCATGTTTGGTGGTTCATATCCTGATCTTAACCTTTGATTAATTTTATAAATTCTTTATTTTCTAAAACGTTGAAGGGTATGTTAGCTGAAAAAAAGAACCTTGCAACTTGTAAATCTAATTCTTCCTTTTGGTCCACAGTCATTCTTACAACAAATGGTGTAATTGATCTTTGCCTTTTATGCTTTATTGGTGTTGAATGACAGAATGTGGATGATGAAGAACCTGCACTGGTGTCACTCATTTCAGGCACATTTTCACTTATAATCTTTGGGTCATCTTTGCCAGAAGCCAAAGTTGGAGGAAGTGAATCAGTTTCAACTGATGCTCCAAATTTGAGTCTCGGCATACCTCTTGCCTCATTTTCAAAACATTCCACTTTTCTTTTACTGCATTTCTCTAGATGATGTTTCACACTCTCAATTTTTTGAGTGATACTTTCTTTGCAATAATTGCATAGTACTCTAGTAGGCTGATCACTTAATAAAGTCACCTCATCCCATTCGCTAGCTTTAGATCTTCCACCTCTATAACTCTTTGGCATCTTAAAAATTTAAATTTGAGTTAGGTCTAAATAAAGCTGAAATCTGCTGTTAAGAAATAAAGGAAAGATCTAAAATTAAATTGGAGAAAATTCTAATATGTCATTATTATCTCTTACATCTGAACTTTCTGTGAAATAAAGATGTCTTTTTAATATATATTGTAGATTAGATAAATAAATTAATAAAATAGATATATTAGGTACTACATAATCATCAAACCTTTCTAAAAAAAATTTCCAACCCATCAAAACAAAAATCCAACAAAAACCCAGTTGGGTTGGTTTTTTTGTAAAAACCCCAGGTTTTTGCCAACCTTCATTTAAGTGCACATTTCAGTTAGCCATTCTTTATATTTTGTCACCTGAAGAAGCTGCAACACTTACACTGGCTCTTATTGATTCTTCATTTTTTCATATGGTATGAATGGTTGACTCATTCATACCCAAGTGCTGTGCTTCCCTGCCCTGACTTCAGTTCATCTAAGATTTCAAGTTTTTTTTTACTATAGTAATTGCTGAGTGCTTAATTTTGTCTTCTCACTTAAAACATCACTAATTTTTCACTTAGGTGCCATTTTCATTACAAAAAAAAAATTAATATAAAGAGTAAAAAATTATTGAAATTACTGGAGACAAGAATAAGCCAACCACTCAAAGCCACAGATACAGCCAGACTGCTGATGGATGACTCAGCTGGGCTTTGAATGTGTTCTGGCTACATTTAGTTTAATTTTACTTGTCAAACCGTGTTTTAGTTGGGCAAACCACCACATCTCCTAGGGTTTAGTAGGGATATGTATACTGTGTCTTGGTGAATTTGCATCTTCTGAAGATGTGCTATGTGAGGATTTACTGCACTGCATTTTAATTTACTTTAAAATTTGGTAGACCGTATTCACATTTAAAAAATTCAGGAAATTGTAAAGTGTAAAAAACCCACTAAAGATGGGGATTTTCAGTTTTTGAAGATGGATTCTTCTGACAAAATCCACCAGGGACAACTGGGTTGAGTCCAATCAGGACAATCCTAATTTTTCAAAGGTTTTAAAATATGGTACCAGTTCAACAATTTAATTTTTTATTCCTAAAATATGCAGCATGTACATTATATTTCTCTTTGTTACGGGTAGGTGAAACTGAAACCCGAAGCCTAGACTGAGGAAAAGAAATTGGGAAATGTGCCAAGAGAATTGTGATGCTGTAATTTATTAAATTTTGTTATGGCTTATAGCAGTGCACCTAATTCTTCAACATATGAAGTGGAAATGATTGCTAACAATAAGTATTTTACAAGCTATGAAGATATTGAGGTAAGATTAAGTCTTATAGTAGTGAAACTAGCAGGCATTTTTATGGTACCATACCATACTGAGCAGGGTTGGCACCAAAGTGGGTAACTTACTTTTGTCCACTTTTTTTTTTTTTTTACACGTGAAAAAACTGTGTTTTGCCGACATTAGTGGGGCTTTTCATAAATGTATTATTTTTATCATAATAATTCTACCAAAATTGGAATCCTCTGTTCACTGAAAGTGAAAGAGTGGGGTAACATTCCAGGGTTACTCATACATATATAGTAGGCTGGGTCGAAAGTTCAAAGTTGACTTTTAGTTGAGTATCGTACAGTATTAGCTGTGTTTAAGAAAAGACATACTTGCATGTTTTCAGCTCAGTAATTCTGTAGCTACTTTAATTTAACTTCAGCTAAATTTCTGGCATTTTATTTTATTTTCTTAGTTTGAATGTACTGTATTAATTTATGCACATTGGTATTTTTTAATACACTTGTATACAGTACTATGTGCTAAAGTGTTTTATTATCCTTTTTTACACTACACAACATGGAAGTTATGTTTAATTTGAAGCTAAATTGATCATTACACTAGGCAACAAAGATTTTGTTACAGAAGACCAAATAGGTGCTCCTAGCTAATTTCGGTATGCTGATTTCAAATCTATAATTAGATTTTTTCTATCATGTCTAGATTTTGTGTAAAATGCAAATCACTTTTAGTAAAATTTTCTACCACGTCCAGATTTTGGTTTTAATCGGCTTAATGCCAGTAATATGAAACTTGCTTTTCAAGGTTAAAGCAATTTTTTTTGCCAACTATATACAAATTCGAACAATTTTGATAAATAAAATTTATCCCGAGTTGGCAACACTGAGTCAAGAGCATAGTAACAGGCAATGGCCCAATGGTCAGTCACTACGTGACAGTCAAGCAGAACGGTTGTTGAAAGCTCTCTGCTGATGAGCAAGTGACAGGTTGTGGTGACTTGTGTGTTTTTATAGCATTTGTTTTGTACTACGGTGTGTATTTCTTTTTATTTTGCACATCGTAATAATTACTTTCTACGTTTTTTCAGATATTGTATGGTAATTCAAAATGGCATCAAATAGACGTGCTTGTGTAAATCACCCAGACAACTTCTGCTTTGTCTGTGGACAATATACACCTAAGCCACAACGTAGAAACATAACAACAAAGATTAAACTTGCCTACAAGTGTTATTTTGACTGTAAGTTAGGAGACCAACAGAGAGGACTGGGCACCACATATTTGCTGTGCACAGTGCAATGCAATGTTAATAGCTTGGATGAATGGTAAAAGAAAAGCTATGCCGTTCTCAGTCCCATGGTTTGGCGTGAGCCAAAAAATCACTTCAATGATTGTTATTTTTGTTTGACAAAGATTGCTGGTTTCACAAAAAAAAACAAATCAAAGATCACGTACCCAAACTGCGAATCAGCAATGAAACCAGTACCACATGATGAAACAAATCCACCACCAGTTCCACCAGCAACGATAACAGACAGCAGTTCATCTGAAGATTCTGCTAGTGATATAGAAACAGGGAAAGATGGCATATATGTTCCAGATGCAAATATTTCCCCACATTTGTTAAGTCAAGCGGAGTTAAATGACTTAGTGTGCGATTTGGAATTACCAAAAGAAAAGGCAGAGTTGCTTGGTTCAAGACTTCAAGAATTTAATCTTCTCCAACCAAACACCAAAGTTTCCCATTTCCGCCATTGCCATTTGCAGTTTTCATCATTTACTTACAGGAAGAAAACGTTTGTTTCTGCCACGATATCAGTGGTCTGATGCAAGGGATTGGCTGTCGCTATGATCCAAAAGAATGGAGACTGTTCATTGACTCTAGTAAAGCTAGCCTTAAAGGTGTATTACTGCACAACGGCAATGAAAAACCTTCAATACCTGTAGCACATGCCACTGGCCTTAATGAGACTTATGAATCGATGAAACTGCTGCTAAGACTCATCAAATATAAGGACCACACACGGAATATTTGTGGCGACCTTAAAGTTGTATCATTACTTCTTGGGTTACAGTTGGGCTACACAAAGCATATGTGCTTTTTGTGTCTATGGAACAGCAGAGATGACAAGAACCACTACAAAAAACATGATTGGCCATCTAGAACTGAACATGTTGTTGGTAAATACAATGTGAAACACCCAGCACTTATTGACCCTCAGAAAGTACATCTTCCACCACTTCACATTAAACTTGGCCTTATGAAAAATTTTGTGAAGGGTATGGATCATCAAGGTAGTGGTTTCCAGTATTTAAAGGATAAATTCAAAGGAATATTGACAGATGCTAAGCTAGAAGCTGGAGTTTTCACTGGACCACAGATCCGCAGTGTCATCCACGACTCATCGTTTCCATCTAACCTAAATGAGAATGAACTAGGAGCATGGACATCTTTCGTTGAAGTTGTCAAAAATTTTCTTGGAAACCACAAAGCTGAAAACCACCGTAAACTCGTAGAAAACATGCTTAAATCTTATGAAATAATGGGATGCAGAATGTCTTTGAAAATTCATTTTTTACATTCTCATCTTGACTTCTTCCCGGCCAACCTTGGGGCTGTAAGTGACGAGCATGGTGAGTGCTTCCACCAACAGATCTCAGTTATGGAAAACAGATACCAAGGTAATTTCAACCCAAATATGATGGGAGATTATTGTTGGTTCCTGCAGAAGGAGAGCTCGTCATCCTACAAGCGACAAAGGAAGAGGACACACCAAAGTTTCACTTAAGAACAGGAATTTGCCTTTCAGTAGTAACAACAAAATACTAACGTGCTTTGGGTGGATGGTTGGGCGCAGGGGTGGTAACTCCGCCGTCTGTCTTAAGCCAGAATAAAGGAGGAAAGACATCCCTGTTCACTAATTATTTAAGTATGCTTAACATAAAACGTGGCACGGAAAAGTAGCTTAGACGGCTTTCGTAATAGAAGCGGGTGAGAAAAAAAATGAAAAATATGGGTTTTCGGTTACACAAAATCTGGATGTGATAGAGAAATTTTGATATCAATCTGAAATCAGCATCAGCGCTTTAGTAGGAATCAGTAGTTCACGTGTCTGTAACAAAAAAAAAGTTGAAATTTGTTGCCTAGTGAATTATTAACTAGGAAGTATTTCAGTGACCAGAAGATTTTAATTTTGGCAGAAATATTACAGTATAAAAATATATACAATACCATTGATAATATATACATTATCATATACCAATGATAAAATACCATTTGATAGACAATGAGAGGAAGCAAATGTCTGTGTTGTGATGCAGTTTATGGGTTGGGGCCACAGAGCTAAGGTATCTGCAGGGCTGGTGAGAGGGTGAGGAAGCCAGGATAAATCCCCGGGGCCTGGAAAGAGGGGGGATAAAGTCTAAAAATATTAATAAAGCAATTGATTAAATAACAGAGGAAATATAATTAATGAACATACATTTTATAGAGATTATCATAGTCAAACTGAAACAGATAAAATATTATCTGCAGTCCACCAATGCCCAAGACTGACTGACATATCTGGGAACCATTGTAATTGAAAGCCAGTTATCCTGTACTTTAAATTTCATCAGAATCATTTACCACTTTGTTAGAGAGAAGGCAAAGAAAGTACACTTTTAATTATGAAAATCTTGCAGTAAACAATTGTCTTGCCTGCATGGACTGGTACTGCATTTGTAAATTGTATGGTGATAGAATTAATATAACTGATATGAAAAATAAAATGGTCATTTTCTTCAGAGTTGTTTATTCATACTGTATGTTTTGAATAGTGACTTGGACATAATCAGTTACATTCATAATAAAATACTGAGTAAACAGGGGGGGGCCCATATACCAATTCTTCCCTGGGGCCTGGGACAGCTCTCATTGGGCCTGGGTATCTGGGATGATCCCCTGTGAAGCACTTTCAAATTGGACAATTAAGATATGAGGCGTGATAATGAAGACTACTGTACAGTAAAACTATGACTCTAATAACTGCTTTAACTTCCATCATATTAGATGCATAAACATCCTACACAATCATAATTGAGCTTGTACAAAAAGTAGGTGGTTTAATTATTTAATAACACTTTGGGAAGAAGGGAAAAAAAAAAGTTTTCCCCACTTAAATTTTTTGATAAAAACAGTGTATATAAACAGAATTATAATGGTAATTAATAATTATTATTAAGAAACACAATCTGTGAAAGAAAATGCATATTAAAAATTAATAATAAAAAATTAATTTTAGACTTATTAATTTGCTAAATTATTAATCACTTCATACAGTATCACTTTATATAATGCACAGTAAAAATAACAATGAAATAACGTGAAATACCCGGCATCCTGCCAGTGAGTGGTCACGCACTGCATTTGCGATTACGCAACATGAAATAATTACGTGAGACGAATCAATTACAGTCAATGGGGGGCTTCTCGTAACTCGAAATTTCGTAAGACGGTGACGACGTAAGTCGAGGGTCGACTGTATATTTAGTTTAGTTATCTTGCTGAGAAGCGAAGAAACCAGTTCTTATATTGCAAAACTTTAGCTTCACTGGTAGATTCATAGCCCATTTGATATAATATAAAATAGACTGAACTTGACCACAAAGAATAATCATAACCAATTGTAAACTTCTTGTAAATTAAAGTACAGCAATTTTGAATTTTTTGCATTCATCACTTTGCTTGAAAAACAAGAAAAAATGTCCTTAGGAGATTTGATAAATATCATTGAAATTCATTAATCATGATGCCATCTCATTTTTTAGCTTTTGTAAATCAAAGCTTGTTAGCCTAAATGAATATTACAATGATAAGTTGAATTACTAAGGGAATAAAACTATAATAAGAAGTGGATTTATTAGAAGCACAAGTTTAGTGAAAAGGAACAGGAGGAGACTCAATTTATAGGCAAGGGGGATGGGAAGTGAGGAAGGTGGGGTGAAAAAACGACCATCCCCTTCACAAAACTCAGTTTGAAATTTTAACTAGATCCAATAACCTTACAGAACTCCGAATTTTAGAATCTTTGTACATCTATAGAAACAAACCCTCCCTTAATAATAATAGCTCATCCTACAAATTACGACTCTTTTGACAACCAACCGTGTTTCACAGATATACCCTTTCTAATCCTCTGACCACCTAGTGTTCTCTTAGACTTTGCCAAGTATGGAGGTGGATGTAAACATTGTGTATTTACCTATTGAGGTAATTTAATTTTAGTTTTTATAGTGATGAAATTTAATTTAATTTTAGTTTTTATAGTGATGAAATTTAAATGTTTTTAATTTTGTATTGATGCAATTTTCATTTTGCTTTAAGGTTTTAATTTTAATGGTCTTAATATTGTATTGATGTAACTTTCACTTTTCAATTTTGTTTTAAGGTTTTAAGACTTAACTCACTGATGATGACAAAAGATTTGTCGAAACGTCTGATGTACAAATAAATTAAAATGTTTGCCGTTGTGTTGATCCTTCTTTTCATCTGTAAGCTCCGGTTCCCTAAGGAGAAGTCAATAGCTTTGATATATATATATATATATACAGGGTGAGTCAAAAGTAGCGCCCGATTTCTGTTTTTTCGGCTGCAATTGTGCATCGATCACGAGGGAGGGCACTTTGAAAATTGCAAGTAAAACAGCTTGGTACAGTTCCGTAATAATTTTCCCTCGAATAAATGGTTAGATAAACATGTCATTCATTTATTTCTACCTTCTTGTACACTGTAATACGAATGGCAAACAAACAATCAACTGACAGAAATCGGGCGCTACTTTTGACTCACCCTGTATATATTAGGGTGGTCCAAATCCATAGGGGGAAATTTCAAAATTGTCTAGATAGTCTCCACAAGTGTGGTTTTTGTCCATTTAGTGTCCACATGGTCTGTGCAAAATTGCAGCGTGATTGGTGAATATTTAGAGGTCGCCCCACTCTGAATATATATATTATATAATGTACTTTTTCTTCCGTAGGTCCGATGGCTCAAACTCGATCAATTCCAAAAGTTTGGCTTCTAGGGATGGCAACTGGAACTTTATCCACGTCAAGGCTCCCTACATGCCTTGACGCCCTCCTCTTGGGGCAATACCACCACATCAATCAAAAGCAAACCACCTCCGACAGTCTGAACCAGGCATGCCAGAGGGTGATTGAAGTCTGGACCCGAGCGCGGATCCCAACTCAACGGATCGACTCCTGTGTCCGTAAGCTTTCAAAGCTTTTAGACCGCTACAAAACACTCAAGAAGCACAGGACCAGGCAACGTGCCAGCGATAGAATGAATGAAGACATCTTCAAAGCGGACATCCAGGAACTGTTTGACATCGCAACCAGTGATGCCATGAGCACAATCGTCAACGTTGAGGACCGAAATTTCCTGTCCATGCAGCGCAAGGACGTCAATTCTTGCAGCATGGCTGGCATTGATAAGGAAACGACTACACAAGAGGACAGAAAGCGATCCAGAATGGAGAAGGAAGCCAAGAGGAAGGCAAGGCATGAAGCAACACAGAAAGATTTGGAAGAAGCAGGAGTGTCATCAATTGATCTTTCCTCTTCTTCTTCTTCCCTTTTTTCGCAAGACGACGACGACTATAGACCATCGGTTCCGATTCCTTCTTCGTCTGAAGCTCCGGCACCAAAGCGTCCCAAGAACAAGGTTACGAACATTTTCCAATCTCCAGAAGTCATTGGAGCAATGGATCGCACCAATCTTTCTGACCGGAATGCTGTTTTCGTAACTGGAGCTGTATTACAGGCAGCGGGGCATGATCTGTCTGGGATGACGTGCTCTCGGAGCTCTATTCATCGCTACAGAGAAAGTGGGCGAGAACAGGCAGCTCGAGAAGACCCTGTCCTTCTCCATTGGGACGGAAAGCTTCTCCCCGGCATTGAAGGGAAGAAGACGAATGTGCATCGGATAGCAATCCTTATAACATTCAATGGACAGGAGAAGCTGCTTGGTGTCCCAAAGATGAAACAAGGAACTGGAGAAGCACAGGCCCAGGCATGCCTTCAAACTATGAAATTATGGAACGTGGAACAGCATGTGAGAGGTCTCGTCTTCGATACCACTGCGTCAAACACGGGTTTACATCGCGGAGCCTGTGTCAGGATTGAAGAAGCATTGGGTCACGAGCTAGTTTGGATCGGTTGTCGACATCATATACTTGAAGTCGTACTTGCTGATGTCTTTGCCTCAATATTTGGCTCAACAGGAAGTCCTGAAACAGGCCTTTTTAAGCGATTTCAAAAGGAATGGCCATCTCTCTCCCACGAAGCATTTGTCTCAGCATCGGACAGCTTGTTCGAGAACCCTCAACTCCAAGAGATGAGAAAAGAGATGCTCACTTACTTACCTAACGCTCTTCAGGCAAGCCAACCTCGTGACGACTACAAGGAGTTCCTTGAACTATCTTTGCTCTTCCTGGTGGGAAAGACTGGTGGTCAACTCTTTATCCGAGCTCCGGGTCCCATGCACCACGCGAGATGGATGGCGAAGGCGATTTATGCGCTCAAAATCTACCTCTTTCACTATCAATTCAAGCTCACAGCACGCGAAGAACGAAACGTGACTCAGCTGGCTTTATTTGTCAGTCTGATTTACGTCAAGTACTGGCATGAAGCGCCAATGGGGACACAAGCTCCTCTCAATGATCTCAAAATGCTGCATCTTCTGGAAAAATATCCACACGGAGGAGCTGCACAAGCGGCGAAGACAGCTCTAAGACGCCACCTGTGGTACTTGTCGGAGCATCTGATTGGACTGGCCTTCTTCGATAATAGGATCGATCCTGATACCAAAAGGAGAATGGTTCAACACCTCCAACATCCCCAAAAGAATGGCTGCCCCCGACGAATCGACATGGCGGAAGCTGGTGTTGAAAATGATGTGGCATCCTTCGTCACGAAAAGGACATTGACCCTCTTTGATGCCTTGAAAGTTGGAGGTAAGGAGGAAGCGCGCCAGTTACTTCAAAAAGATCCACGGGAATGGCCAAATGACAAAAACTACAGGGAACTTAGAGATCGCGCCTTAAAGATGAAAGTCGTCAATGATGCTGCCGAGCGAGGTATTGCTCTCGCACAACGCTACAATGACACTTTGACACGAAACGAGGACCAGAAGCAGTACCTCCTACAACTCGTAGCCGCCCACCGAAAACAGATACCAATACCATCCAAGGCGACTCTGATGCATAAGAAATAATGAAGATACACCCATTATCATGTCCTATTGTCTTACTGTTTTCTTTCATATTATTTGAGAACCAAAAAAAAATTTAGTTATTCAGTTGTCTATATATTTTCCCAAATTTTCAAAAAGGGGGCAAGTGGGGCGACCCCTAAATATTAACCGAATAACGTGAAACTTTGCACAAATACTGTCCACAACAAGAGGCATAAAACCAACCTTGTGGAGAGAACATAGTCGATGCTTTAACTTTTTGGACCACCCTAATATATATATATGAGGTGCAGTCAGTGAATTTGCAGAATTTATTGCCTTTTTTAATTAAACAATTCCATGAATTTATTGATGGGACACTGGGACCTTGTATATTTTCAATTCACTAATTATTTATTTATAAAGTAAGTATTACAATGCCATGGTACGATAATATTAACTTAGAATAAGTTAATTGGACTATTTATTTTATTTAATCTGGCCCTTAAGCTTTGGACTTTACTGTGCTCTCAGATTAATTATAGATAAAATACATCATTGCATAGGTAGTTATGATTAAATAATGTATAATTCATGAATGAGAAGTAATTAATTAGAATACATGAATGAACTAATAATTGAAAATTAGAAATGAATTATATGCGTAATACTGTATACCAGGGGTTCCCAAACTTCTGAGCTTGTCGACCCCTTGATGAGCTTATAAAGTTATCATCAACCCCTTACCCAAATTCTCGATATTTAAAATAATTTTAAATGAAATGAAGTTAAGAAACATCAAAATATAATCAATATTTATTAATCATTATAGTTTTACAATTACCATTATTAGTAATTTAGTGAAAATTAATAACTGCTAAATACTTTTACAATTAAATCTTCTCTAATGAGATGGATGGGCATTAACAAGGGCATGAACATTAGGCTGTAGGTTTGAGTGTTTGAACCTTAAGTATGTTGAGCCTAGAACTTAAGCCTAGACTCCAAGAACTTTATCGACCCATAGATCTTTATTGACCCCCTGTCGACCCATAGGGTAGATCTTTATTGACCCCCTGTCGACTCATACGGTAGATCTTTATTGACCCCCTGTCGACCCATAGGGTAGATCTTTATTGACCCCCTGTCAACCCATAGGGTAGATCTTTATTGACCCCCTGTCGACCCATAGGGTAGATCTTTATTGACCCCCTGTCGACCCATAGGGTAGATCTTTATTGACCCCCTGTCGACCCATAGGGTAGATCTTTATTGACCCCAGGGGCCAAAAACTTGCTTCTAATAAATCAATTTCTTATTGTTGTTGGGCATTTGTTTATGCTGTTAACCAATTTTGGGATGCCTTTCAATAATAATTATAGGTCTAGACTGTTATGCCCTTGCCAAATAAATTTCAGGTGCCACTTGTGTGTCCATCCATTTGTTACACTCATGTTCATGCCATAACTTTGAGTCAGGAACAAGAATCTGGTGCTTACATCAAGGTCAAGGTCATAAAGTGAGGTCAAAAGTCAAATGGAGCTTTGTCATGTCTGTCCCATAACTTTTGAACCACGTATCATAAATTGTTGAAACTTCATACACACACTGTATCGTCACAAGGCGATGTGCTGTGCGCAAGAATCTGGTCCTTGTATGAAAAGTCAGAGTCACAGGTCAAAGATCAAATATAGTTTTTCATCTCCACATAAGAACTTTTGAACTCTTCAACATAAATTGCTAAAACTTCATAAACACGCATATCATCACAAGACAAGGTGTCATGAGCAAGAATTGGGTGTATGCATCAAAGGTCAAGGTCACAAACATAGTTCTCATTTTGTATAACACGCATGAAATATCAAATTTTATATGCAGTTTAATAGGATGTTGAAGAAATGATATTTTGAATTTACGGGGCTATATATGAGTATAACTGTAATCTGTACCTATATTGGCCTATCTCAGGTTTCATTAGATAGGCCAATATATTTTTCTGTACCACACAATGTATATTGATTCATAATTAATTAATTTTCATTTAGATTATTATTAAATCAACTCTTGAAATATTTTCATGGAAGAAATTATTTAGAATTGCATTTGATGTATTTCTGTAGATATAAAATTGTTAATTAATACCGATTAAGTTTTGTTTTGCGTAATATATTTCTCTACTTTTATATTTACGTTTGTTTTTTCTGTTTCAGGTTCACAAACTCCTGGTAAAGGATAAGCCCAGGA
The DNA here is from genome assembly GCA_023014485.1 of Bathynomus jamesi. Lineage (NCBI taxonomy): Eukaryota > Metazoa > Arthropoda > Malacostraca > Isopoda > Cirolanidae > Bathynomus > Bathynomus jamesi. The sequence continues at coordinate 13,198 of JAJOZX010000202.1, read as the reverse complement.
CTGAGGCATTTAGAGATTCAATAATGAAAAATGGACATTTATTCAAAGAAAAAGTTGTAATGGATGTAGGAGCGGGAACAGGTAAAATAATTGTGCAGTTTGATCCTGACTTATTGTATGTGGTAGAGAGGGGGAATCCATTGCACGAGTATTATTAACATTCAGTACAATTGTATTAACAGTAATTCTAGTTCGTTTTTACTGTTATTAATTATAGCCTCGTATTTTAAAATATACATAAAAGTAAATTAAGAGTTTAGTAATTTCTCTAATCATGTTTTTTGTACCCGTTTTTTAGGTATATTATCATTATTTATGGCAAAAGCAGGAGCTAGAAAGGTGTATTCTATAGAAGCTAGTAATTTAGCAAACATCATCCCTTCCGTTGCCAAAGAAAATGGCTTCACTAATATTATCGAGACCTTTCATACGAGAGTAGAAGACTTCACTTTGCCCACAGATGAGAAAGTAGACGTTGTAGTCTCAGAGTGGATGGGATTTTATTTGCTTCATGAATCCATGTTATCTTCTGTGTTATATGCTAGAGATAATTTTCTTTCCGAAGAAGGTATAATTTTCCCGTCGCAAGCAAAATTGTATGCCTGTCCTTGTTCCCTGGAAAGCTTTTATAAAGAGCAGTTCTACTTTTGGGAAAATGTATATGGCTTCAATATGTCACCCGTTAAAGACTCCACCTTTCAAGCTAAATTAACGAGGCCCGAAATATATCGAGTAACTCCTTCAGATTTGTTAGCTGAACCCGTATGTATTAAAACCCTCAATATGAGATATATATCGGAAGACGACATTGACGAATTTTCTTGTACCAGCTTTGTGGGCATATCAAAATCGGGAAGTTATCAAGGGTTAGCTCTGTGGTTCGTTTGCGAGTTTGATGGAATAAATTACGACGATGATGGAGAAGAGTATGGATCAATCGTTACTCTTTCCACTTCTCCATTTGATCCTGCCACTCATTGGAAACAGACCGTAATAATTTTTGGAGGATTACAAAAGTCTGTTGCTTCAGAAAGGTCAGAGAGAGTGGAAAACATTGGTTCCTCACCTAAGATGCCTAGAATAGAACCGGAAAAATCAGGAATTGGAATAGAAGGGGATGAAATTGAAATTGATAGCATAGACCTTGGACATTTAGTGGAAGAAGATGAAGTTGTGGGTTGGAAATTAGAATTTCAGAGTAGTAAGGAAGGAAAACGGCATTATCGCATAACGATGGAAATGTTAGATCCTGAAGAAACTGAACATCCACTTCCTTGCACGTGCCCAATGCCAAGATGTTTGATCATTGCCAAAATGATTGAGAATGAAGATGATGATAGTGTGGATGACTCTTAGTTGGGAAGCTAAGTTACGTCTGCTGGAAACACTATCTTTTTTTTCACTCAGATTACCTTCCTCCTATGGTATAGTATTGAATTTTTTTTTTATATTCTTCTTTAATGTTGTTACAAATAAGGAACATTAAAGAATGACGAAGTTGTATTGCTTACGCTTTCAATGTAATTTATAAAGTATTTATTTTTTAAATATAATTTCTTTATCCTTATTTACCAGATAACAAAATACAGTTTATGACGAACCCTTACTATCCCAGCTTTAACTGCATTTAACCTATGAAAATGAAGTAAAGAAAGACATCCATTGCTAACGAAGTCAATTTGAGAGAAGAAAAAGGGAGCATGTTCAAAGGAAGGCAGCGAGTAGAGATTTATGAAGAAAGATGAAGTATAAAAGGATCGTCTAGCGTAGCGATTCTCAACCTGTGAGACGCGGAGCTCATTAGGTGGTACACAGGAGAGTTATAAATATGCAGCTTGCTAATTTGATAATTATTTTCATGATGATGAAATGATCACAGGCAAATAACATTTGAAATTAAAATTAATGTTCATAATTCAGAGAGCCTGGAATATGAAAATATGAACAACATTCCTGTTCCTGTAATCATGCTCAGTAATGATCAGTTAAAACTTTACAATTTTATCATTAGTGAAAGCGAAATGCTCTCAGCCATAGGTAAAGTTAATCCTAATAAAACTCACGATCTGGATAAGCTCTACCCTAGCAGGGGCTGATCCAGAAACTTAAGAAGTGGGGGTCCAGATGTCACTATCAAGATTGCTTCACAGGCGTATTAAAAATCACAAGTGTTTTTCCATCATTTCTACTATAATTGGAATCGAAACATGATCGTGAGGTAGAAAAAATTGCCCATTGTTTGCTCTGCAGAATAAAAAACAGGTACAGCAAAGGTAATACTTTTATTCAACAAAAATTTGCAAGTTTGTGCCTATATGTAGAATGCACAAACAATATGTATAATCCTGCGGCACATTTCTCATCCATCTTCTCAAGACAACAGCTTAGCAGGCTGATGGGAAATGGTCAGTCCTGCGTTTGAAAACACTCATGCAGATCTGCATTACATGGCTGAAAATATTCCAAGATGGGTACAGAATATGCACTAGTAGCTAAATTTTAGGAATTATAAATATCGATCACAAAATCAATATTTTGTTCCAAAATTAAATTCATAGATATGTAGTTAGTATTATTGACAATTTAAATACCTGCCAATGGTATCCCTCGTCTAAGCAGGAAAGAATAGAAGCTAGTCATGTAACATAGAACCATAGAACATTCTTCGGTCATGTTTCTGAACGAGTGTTTGGCAGATCGCGTCTATGTCAATATCGCAGCTCTGGTGAAGGTGCATCAGCATCAAGCCAGTCCTAACAATATTTCCATCATAATAATCTCTGCGTGAGTTCTGCAAAGTGCTCTGTGAATCACTGTCAGGAATTTTATTGGCTTAGTTCACTTGATATCATTTTATCAGAGCAGGATTTTGGTTGCTCTGATTCCGATGTACGAAGATACTTGAAAAGTGTTCCTTGAGTTATTCTGCGCTTCATTGTGTTACCTCAGATCTGTTCAAAGAATAAAAAAAAAGCAGTTAGGTTTCCACCATTACAAAAAATTAATACGTATCTAGATACATGATAATTCAGTTCAATGATATATATGCTCAGCTGGTCCGAGTTCAATTCCTAGCCTGCCGGTTAATCTTGATTAAGCTCTTGACCCCCATTTCCAGATAAAGGTGGGTCTCCGAACCCCCTGGATCCGCCCCTGCCTAGGATACATGAAGTGAATTGCGCAATACTATTTCCTCTTACATATACCTTTGGTTAGCTTCCGCCCGAATTGCTCATTCTGACGAAGATCGAGCTTTTCACTCCACCTTAGACCTACAGTTTAATGTGGAATCCGAACCACGCCCCACCAGCAGCTCAGCGTCTTAACCACTAGGCCACGCAGGGTACCCATTTATCTACCAACCACTTTCTTTATTGTGTGGAAGGATGAACAGCTGGGTTTTGCTGCGCGCCGGTTGCCGTCACCGGGTCTCAAACCCGGGGCCGATGGATTCGTAGTCAGCGACGCTAACCACTACACCACCGAGGCGCATATATATTTCACAAACAAATCGTTATAGTCTGGAGAAGCCTTGGTCGATTGGAAACTTGCAAATATTACGCCAATATTTAAAAGGGACAAATCACTCCCGGGAAATTATCGTCCCATCAGCCTGACTTCAGTAGTTGGTAAGCTTATGGAGACGATCGTTTGGGACAAAATAGTTAAGCACTTAGAAATTAATAAATTAATCAAAGATTCTCAACACGGCTTTCGACGTAATCGTTCTTGTCTTACTAATTTGCTCGATTTATTTAATGATATTGTAAATATACAGTATATGACGAAAGTGAAACAGTAGATGTACTTGGAGCACTCAATATATTTTGCCCCACCCTCTTTTCTTAGCTAAATAATAGGCCATGGGGCTGAAATGTCTTTTGGGCCGTAAGTTTGAACTTTCTGCGCTTCACATAACCTGATTTTTCCAGTTTGAACCTCCCCTCCTTGTATGAAACCGATGGTTAACGCAGTTTCGAAAATGGCGTCTGACAGTAATGTGCGTCGTAAACAGAGCTGTTATCGAGTTCTTAACTGCAGAGAAGGAAACAGTTAGAAATATTCACAAATGCCAACAAAACGTTTACGGAGATGCTGATGTTGATCGAAGCACAGTTGGGTGCTGGTCTAAACGTGTGAGATCATCGGAGAGAGGGAGAGCCAGCCTCGATGATGAGCCACGCAGCGGTCGCCTGGTATCGGCTGTAACATCTCGCACTGTGCAACGTACTAACAGCATCATTCGATCAAATCGGCGCGTCACATACAAGGAGCTATCACTGGAGCTAGGAATTAGTGGAGGAAGTGTGAATACGATAATTCAGTAACTGGGATTCTCAAAAGTGTGTTCACTGTTTGTTCCTCGTGGACTGACTGAAGATCACAAAGCTCAAATAAAAGAAGTTGCTTCTAAGTCATTGGTTCGATACGAGACAGGAGGGAATGACTTCCTTTCACGAATTGTGATTGGAGACGAGACTTGGGTACACCATTTTGAACCTGAAACAAAACGCCAATCAATGAAGTGGCATTACGCAGACTCCACACGCAAGAAAAAGTTCAAAATGGTTCCCTCTGCAGAAAAGGTTATGGCCGCTATCTTTGGGATATGAAGAGGGTGGTTCTGGTGGACATTGTGGAGAAAGGACAAACGATCAACTCGGAGGTATATATTGCTACCCTACAGAGACTCCAGAGACGTATAAAGCGAGTTCGACCGGAGAGAAAACTGGAAGACGTCCTTTTGCACGTTAACGCAAGACCACACAACAGTTTGCAAACAAGAAAGGCCATCACAAAAATGCGCTTCACTGTATTACCCCACCCTCCATACAGCCCGGATCTGGCACCTTCAGACTTCCATTTGTTTGGGCCAATGAAGGATGCTATTCGTGGAAAAAAGTTTGTGTGACAATGAGGTTGTTGAGGTGGCTCCAGCGAAACCCAGCGGACTTTTATCAGTAAGGAATAGAGGCCCTTGTTTCAAGGTGGATGAAAGCCGTAGAAAAGGTTGGAGACTGGAAAAATAAAAACTTGTAAAAAAGGTATGTATGGAAAAACTATACACGCTTACAATATGGTATCGTATGTGGTACCTTTATTTCATAATTAAATATAAATTATTAATTAATTGAATTAAATATCTACAAAATTGCCTCGGGATTGGCGATATAGCCTATTGGGAATGAAAATAATTGCCATACGCGATGCTTTAAGCAAGGCAGATGTATTTTATCTTTCTACAAGTTCTGAGTGAAATCCTCATAATATAAAACCCAATAACTATAAAAAGGATAGGCCTATTCCTTCAGGTATTTAAGTGTAGTGACTGCTTATATTAATTACATCAAAGCAACTCGTGTAACTCCATCGTACCGCCGCCCTACATCCAAAAACATCGTCGCGTCCTACGAACAGAAGCGAGGCTCAACGAAATAATAAGGTAAGGCAATTCCTTTCTTTACCATTAAACAGTGCAAATACCGAAGGCAAATAAACATAGAGGTCCTTTGAAGACATACATATACATAACATAACACTCTAATGAAAAGACGTAGGGTTTTTGTCGTTAATTCTCCACTGAAATCTGCTGGAAATTTCCAACCGATAAGGGTAACGGGCAATCAACCCCTAGCCCCCTATAGTTTTTTCACAGTATGTAACTACTAGTGTACGAAATTTCTGGAACTTGCAAGGGAACTTGGAAAGAAAAAAAAAAGGTGGGGCAAAATATATTGAGTAGCCCTCGTATATTTCGATTTTCAAAAGCGCTTGATAACACTAGGCAACAAAGATTTTGTTACAGAAGACCAAATAGGTGCTCCTAGCTAATTTCGGTATGCTGATTTCAAATCTATAATTAGATTTTTTCTATCACGTCTAGATTTTGTGTAAAATGCAAATCACTTTTAGTAAAATTTTCTACCACGTCCAGATTTTGGTTTTAATCGGCTTAATGCCAGTAATATGAAACTTGCTTTTCAAGGTTAAAGCAATTTTTTTTGCCAACTATATACAAATTCGAACAATTTTTATAAATAAAATTTATCCCGAGTTGGCAACACTGAGTCAAGAGCATAGTAACGGGCAATGGCCCAACGGTCAGTCGCTACGTGACAGTCAAGCAGAAGGTTGTTGAAGCTCTCTGCTGATGAGCAAGTGACAGGTTGTGGTGACTTGTGTGTTTTTATAGCATTTGTTTTGTACTACGGTGTGTATTTCTTTTTATTTTGCACATCGTAATAATTACTTTCTACGTTTTTTCAGATATTGTATGGTAATTCAAAATGGCATCAAATAGACGTGCTTGTGTAAATCACCCAGACAACTTCTGCTTTGTCTGTGGACAATATACACCTAAGCCACAACGTAGAAACATAACAACAAAGATTAAACTTGCCTACAAGTGTTATTTTGACTAAGTTAGGAGACCAACAGAGGGACTGGGCACCACATATTTGCTGTGCACAGTGCAATGCAATGTTAATAGCTTGGATGAATGGTAAAAGAAAAGCTATGCCGTTCTCAGTCCCCATGGTTTGGCGTGAGCCGAAAAATCACTTCAATGATTGTTATTTTTGTTTGACAAAGATTGCTGGTTTCACAAAGAAAAACAAATCAAAGATCACGTACCCAAACTGCGAATCAGCAATGAAACCAGTACCACATGATGAAACAAATCCACCACCAGTTCCACCAGCAACGATAACAGACAGCAGTTCATCTGAAGATTCTGCTAGTGATATAGAAACAGGGAAAGATGGCATATATGTTCCAGATGCAAATATTTCCCCACATTTGTTAAGTCAAGCGGAGTTAAATGACTTAGTGTGCGATTTGGAATTACCAAAAGAAAAGGCAGAGTTGCTTGGTTCAAGACTTCAAGAATTTAATCTTCTCCGACCAAACACCAAAGTTTCCCATTTCCGCCATCGCCATTTGCAGTTTTCATCATTTTACTTACAGGAAGAAAACGTTTGTTTCTGCCACGATATCAGTGGTCTGATACAAGGGATTGGCTGTCGCTATGATCCAAAAGAATGGAGACTGTTCATTGACTCTAGTAAAGCTAGCCTTAAAGCTGTATTACTGCACAACGGCAATGAAAAACCTTCAATACCTGTAGCACATGCCACTGGCCTTAATGAGACTTATGAATCGATGAAACTGCTGCTAAGACTCATCAAATATAAGGACCACACATGGAATATTTGTGGCGACCTTAAAGTTGTATCATTACTTCTTGGGTTACAGTTGGGCTACACAAAGCATATGTGCTTTTTGTGTCTATGGAACAGCAGAGATGACAAGAACCACTACAAAAAACATGATTGGCCATCTAGAACTGAACATCATGTTGGTAAATACAATGTGAAACACCGAGCACTTATTGACCCTTAGAAAGTACATCTTCCACCACTTCACATTAAACTTGGCCTTATGAAAAATTTCGTGAAGGGTATGGATCATCAAGGTAGTGGTTTCCAATATTTAAAGGATAAATTCAAAGGAATATTGACAGATGCTAAGCTAGAAGCTGGAGTTTTCACTGGACCACAGATCCGCAGTGTCATCCACGACTCATCGTTTCCATCTAACCTAAATGAGAATGAACTAGGAACATGGACATCTTTCGTTGAAGTTGTCAAAAATTTTCTTGGAAACCACAAAGCTGAAAACCACCGTAAACTCGTAGAAAACATGCTTAAATCTTATGAAATAATGGGATGCAGAATGTCTTTGAAAATTCATTTTTTTACATTCTCATCTTGACTTCTTCCCGGCCAACCTTGGGGCTGTAAGTGACGAGCATGGTGAGCGCTTCCACCAACAGATCTCAGTTATGGAAAACAGATACCAAGGTAATTTCAACCCAAATATGATGGGAGATTATTGTTGGTTCCTGCAGAAGGAGAGCTCGTCATCCTACAAGCGACAAAGGAAGAGGACACACCAAAGTTTCACTTAAGAACAGGAATTTGCCTTTCAGTAGTAACAACAAAATACTAACGCGCTTTGGGTGGATGGTTGGGCGCAGGGGTGGTAACTCCGCCAGCGGAATTCCGCTGTCTGTCTTAAGCCAGAATAAAGGAGGAAAGACATCCCTGTTCACTAATTATTTAAGTATGCTTAACATAAAACGTGGCACGGAAAAGTAGCTTAGACGGCTTTCGTAATAGAAGCGGGTGAGAAAAAAAAATGAAAAATAGGGGTTTTCGGTTACACAAAATCTGGACGTGATAGAGAAATTTTGATATCAGATCTGAAATCAGCATCACCACTTTAGTAGGAATCAGTAGTTCACGTGTCTGTAACAAAAAAAGTTGAAATTTGTTGCCTAGTGTAATGTGCCAGATAGAAGAGTATTAGCTAAACTTTATTTTCACTGAATTGATGGTAATGTTCTCAAATGGATTGAAAATTGGCTTAGTGGACGTAAACAAAGAGGGACGAACAAAATCAGTGGCAGAACGTTTGCAGATTCAAGATGATATTACTAAATTACTCCAGTAGGCGGAAATTTGGCAAATGAACTTTAATATAGGTAAATGTAAAACGTTGTATATCGGTATAAACAATGTTAAAGAAAAGTGTTACGGAAGATAAATTTAGGTACTGTTGCCGACACTTAAACCGAGCAAGCAATGTATCGCAGCTGTCAGAAAAGCAAATAGTCTTAGGATTTATTGGTAGATCGTTTGATTTTGTCGGAGAAAACGATGCTTACATGGATCTTATTAAAAATTTGGACTGTGTCAAATTTTTTTGAAAATTTTGTCACGTAGTTTTTTATGCTGATTCTAAATATGCAACTCATTTTTTGCGGAAATAAATATTTAACATTTTATTAGCATTTGTTTGCAGGAATAGTGCCAGCTTCTGCATACGAACTCGCATAAACAGTAATTTTTGTTATTAATGTTCCCTGGTCAATTGAATGCCCGGTTAGGTTAATTGAATGCCCGGTTAGGTCAACTGTACGCCCTTGACGATTGGTTAGGTTGAGTCATAATATTTTCGTTAGTTTTAACGAAAATATCGCGACTTAACCTAACCAATCGTCAAGGGCGTACAGTTGACCTAACCGGGCATTCACTTAACCTAACCGGGCATTCAATTGACCGGAGGCAACTTGCAAGTAGATAGATTACAGCACTGCATTATCATATGCTCACACTACAACAATAATATTTACGCTAAACTAGGTGGAAGCAGGCAACAAATAAACATTAATAACAAAAATTACTGTTTTTTGCGAGTTCGTATGGAGAAGCTGGCACTATTCCTGCAAACAAACGCCAATAAAATGTTAAATATTTATTTCCACAAAAAATGAGTTGCATACTTAGAATCAGCATAAAAAATTGTACTAGTGACAAAATTTTCAATAAAATTTGACAGTCCAAATTTTTAATAAGATCCGCTTACATTATATAATTCCTTGGTACACTCCCACTTGGAATACTGCGTTAAGTTCTGGTCCCCATATTTATGACAGGACATAGAATGGAGAGAGTGCAGCGAAGAGCTACTAAGATGATTCCGAGACTTAGAAACAAATCATACGTTGCCTGTTTAGAAACTTTAAATTTATTCTCGTTTGTAAAAAACCGAATTCAAGATTTAATCCACGTGTTTAAAGTGATTAAAAGTTTTGATAATGACGCCAAAAAATATTTCACATTCAGGAATGCAGACAACTCGCGGTAATGGTTCCAAATTAGTAGGTAAACATTTTAATTCTAATGAAGCTAAACATTTTTTTCTTCAGTCGTATAGTTAATTTGTGGAATGGATTGCCAACCAGCATAGTTCAAAGTAATTCGATCGAATCCTTTAAAAAGAAACGATGTTTATCTTGCCTTTTGAAAGCATATTTTTGCGCATAGAAATGTTGTAGTTTCATTTGGATTCCCTCCTCTATACTTTAAAATTTTCACTTCATCTTTAAATTCTTTCCTACCTCAACCTCTTTTCTCTACTTTGTTTTGAAACTTTCGCTTGTTAAATTTTCTTCCTTCTTTCAACCCTCCTTAATTAAACAGAGGGACCAGTCGGTCTGTTGCTGTTTGGCAGGGTTGCCAGATCTACAGATATATCTGTAGATCTACAGATTTTATGAAGCAATTCAGATTTTCAGATTTTTTCAATAATTTATGCATAATCTACAGATTTTTAATCCAGCAAGCAATCATTATTATTTACTTCCAAAATTTACAACAAGGAAATATTAGGCCTACAGTCTCAATCAATAGGACACAAATGTTCTCGGTATTCAGTTTCAGAAGTCGAGTCGACTCGCTTCTGACTACGATATACATGCCGATTAAATCATTTAATCGGCGCTGATTGGTTGATATTCCCTCTACGTCATGGTAGCATGGAATGTTTTTGTTTTTGTTGAAAAAAATGATATTTATCTGTTTAAATCTAAAAAGGATTTTTTTTAGTTTCATTTATGTGTATGAATTAAAGAAGTATTCCGGTGTTCTTATAGTTATTACAGCAATAACCAAAAGGTATTTCCTTTGTCACAAAGTAACGGAATTCAATTTGTTTACTTTCATTTACTTTACTTTTTTTTATGTTAAAGTGCCATATTTATATAAGTTTAGAAAAATAAAGAAAATATTATACAAGATTTTATCATTGATAATACCTTAAGACAGTAAATTAAATAAAAATATGTCAAAATTATTATTTAGATAAATATTATAAATCTACAGATTTCTACAGATTTTTTAATCAGATTTATCAGATTTTTAAAAATTCCATCTGGCAACACTGCTGTTTGGTGTCCTTTGTATGTTTTTGAAAGTAATATTAGTTGCAAATGAATAACCGGCAACCTTTCCGACTGCGGTTTGCATGATATCCAATTTGCCATCGAGGTATAGTTCAAATTATTTAATATTAACGTGTGCTAGGCCAAAAATAAAGAATTTGATTCAGTACAAATGATGAATATCATCAATGGTATAAATAAAAATGTGTAGATAAGGAAGAAAATTCAAAACTGGCTTTAGTACGTGCACTTTCTTTCCCTTACTTACTAGTGGTCTTACAAAAGCATGATGGCAAAAAGTGGTATGTCGACCTAAAATGGTTCTAAACCCTTGGTCTAGTGCAGGGGTGGGGAACCTGCGGCCTTTTGGGGTACTAGTTGCGGCCTTCTGCCTGTTTGACATTCAGAATTCATACCGTACGATAATGGACAGCAACTGATACCGCTTTAGGCTATTTCATTAGATCATGGTTTCAGCTTCACTGCTTCTTACACATACAAGCCTTCTTTATGGCTTGAACAATAGGAAATATGGCAACGCTGCCAGTTGAAACTGGCAGAGTTGCCTTACGGCTTACGCCTTACCTATCAACGATCACTCAACTGGCTGACTGGATGACAGTTACTGACGATTCTTCGATATGACACGCATGCTGTTTCCTTTAAACTGTAAATCTTTGATCAATTCGTGTACCATTTTATTTATAAATCTTCTGGTACCCCAATCATGTCAAAATCTGTGAAAAGAAAATTAATGGAAAGAACAGAGTATTTCATGAAGAATTGGAATTGCAGTATTTCATAGTTGCTGAAAAGATAAAATGATGCGTTTGCTCTGCAACGCCATAATTGCAACAGTGAAGAACACAATGCATATCAGCATTATACAACTCATAAGAAACCACAGTATGTTATATTGGAAGGAGAACCCCGAAAGTCTGCACTTACGAAGATGAAACTTCAAAAGCAGCAAAACAGCAAGTATTTAAAACGATATCAGGCCTAGGGACTGAAATCACTGAAGCAACTTATAAAGTAGCATATATACTTGAGAAAAGAGGTAAGCCAAATAGTGATGTGGAAATCATAAAAGAATGCATTGTTGAAGTTGTAGCCTCTTTAGATTCAGACAAAGTTAACAAATACAAACAACTACCTCTTTCAAGAAGGACCATAACTGATCGGCAACATGAATTAGCCCTCAATGTAACTGAACAACTTCATACAATATGCCAAAGCGAAAATACTATTATTCGATTGCCTTGGATGAGTCCACTGATATTACTGACTCAGCGCAAGTGTCATTTTTTATTCGTGTTATAACTGCAGATTTTCAATGCTACGGGGTACCCTTACGGGGAAGACACGTGGAATTGACGTCTTTTGTCTCTTCAAAGAAAAATGCCGTGAAGCGAAACTGAATTTATGTAATTTAGTAAGTGTATGCACAGATGGTGCACCTTCCATGAGAGGAAAACGTGCAAGATTTGTTGTGCTACTACAAAAAGTACTGCCAAATCCAGATAGCTTGATTCCTTCCACTGTATTTTGCATCAACAGAATCTCTGTGCCAAATCTACTGTTTTAAGTGACACATTAAGTAAAGTTATACGTATTGTGAACTACATTAGAGCAAATGCATCACGACATCGCCAGTTTCGCAATATGCTTATGCTTGATGATGAAACATTCACTGTGGATCTTCCGTATCATTCTAAAGTGCGCTGGTTGTCACAAGGGCGTCTTTGAAAAAAAGATTTTTTGAGGAACTCGCTGAACCATGTGAATTGTCAAAAAAGGATTTCTGCAGAAATGTTGCATTTTTGTATGACGTAATGTCAAAGCAAAATGACCTGAATATTTCTTTGCAAGGTAAAACTAAATCCATATTTGAAATGTGGCAAAAAATCCTTACCCGATCGGAACTTTCAGCTGAATACTTCCCTGAACTGGCAAAGGTAATTGATGAAGAAGATACAAGCAAATCATTAAGGGAATGCGATGTGAAAGAATACACAGCTGTTCTAGACTCTCTGATTGAAGAATACGATGAAAGATTTGAAGATTTTGAGAAACATGACTTCACACTGAAACTAGCTTTCGAACCACACCTGGTTGATGTCTCCAAAGCACCTGAAGATTTACAGACGGAGTTGATTGAGCTATTAGAAGATAATATCCTTGTCTCTATTTGATACTAAGAAGGATCCTGTTGAAATATGGAAAAGTGCCATTGAATACCCATGTCTGCGCCAACATGCTCGTTGAATGTTGTCTTGTTTCGGCACAACCTACTGTTGTGAATCAACGTTTTCATATGTGACTCAAATCAAAACGCGCTTGAGATCTCATGACGAATATTCACCTGGAGGACCAACTAAAACTACTGTCAACGATGTTGGAACCAAATGT